>CATIWR010554219.1:0-48472 GCA_949677035.1 Omphalea diandra | reverse complement strand
ACTTGTAATAAATTCCTTAGCAACCTTCTTCATGGTTGTTTGGTGGAGTATTTATAGCCAAACTTCACCAAAGAGACGTTGCAGATCATAGCTCACTAAATCTTTGAGACATGCTTGACAGATTTTGCATTTAATGCTTGTCAGGATGAAATCGCGGTCACTACTGCCTTTCGCGGTCGCGAAATCCAAATTCTTCAAGGGAAACCTCGTTTGTTTCTAACGGCTAGTCCACGTGGCAGCTTCCTATTAGTTTACCAGGAAAATATAACCGTTGTCTTTTACCTACTTTCAGAAGTCGCGGTCGCGAGTTTTTTTGCACAGGCCGGGACATAGGCCGCGAATCCATCTACCAAAGTAGTTAACTTTCTTCCACAGGGATCGCGGTAGCTACCAGCAAGATGTCTCTGTGATTTTTGACTTCCAACAGTCTTCTGGGACACTTGTCAGGCTATGGTTGTGAACTTGCTTCCCTCTTGAATTTCTTTGAAATTCGCAGTCGCGACTCAGCCGAGACTTCCACCGCGAATTCATCTGTGTCAATATGACTTCTTTCTTTTCAAGGATCGCGGCCGAGAATGGCACTGCGATTTCACCTACTTGATTTTCAGCATGTCTTAACATGAGTTGCGGTCGCAAATCTTAGGTTGCGGTCTCGATTTACATGTTACTTTAGAATTCATCAACTTCTTCAATTCTTCTTGAGAGATTGATTCAATTATGCAAGAACAACACTTATTTGAAATATTAGTGGTGATCAATTTACTTTGTCAAGATCAAAAGAGGTTCTAAACCTAGGATTGATTATCCTAGTTCAACAATATTTATAGATCATAAAAGCTTGTAGTATTTGATGAGCCAAAAAGAATTAAACATGAGACATGTACGATGGTTCGAACTACTAAAAGATTATGATTGCACGATTGAATATTACCTAGGAAAAGACAAATGTGATTATTGATGCTTTGAGTAGGAAATCAAGAAGTAGTGTAGCTCACATATAGGTATTTCCACTATCTTATCAGTTACGAACTATGTATGTGGAACTAAATATATAAAAGAATGGGGTATTGATTGCTACTTTTCAAGTAAGGCCAAAGTTACATGATCAAATTAAAAAAGCATGGGGTAAGGATCCAAAGTTATAGAGAATGATTAAAATGGTAAAACAGGGGAGACATATTGATTTTGATATTCAAAATGATGCCTTGATGTTGGGATCTCGTATTTGTGTGCCTAATGTTGATAACTTGCAAAGAAAAATCCTATAAGAAGCATATAATGCTTCATATGCCATGCATTTAGGAATGAAGAAAATGTATAATACCTTGTTATCTCATTTTTATTGGCCTAAAATGAAGAAAGATGTAATAACTTATATTTTAACATGTTTGGCTTGTCAGTAGATAAAAATGAACATCAAGCACAAGCTGGAAAATTGAAACCATTGACAATTTCGATATGGAAATGGGAAAGAATAACCATGGACTTTGTATATGGGTTACCGAGAACTTTAAAAAAGAATGATGTTGTATGGGTGATCATTGATCGACTAACTAAGTCATCTTACTTTTTGGCTATTTGATGGGGCAGTTCACTTAAACACTTAGCCAATAAATATGTAGATGAAATTTTTGGATTACTTGGCGTTATAGTGTCAGCTGTATCAGATAGAGATCTATGATTTACATCTCGATTTTGGGTCAGTTTGTAATAGGCTTTAGGTACTAAGTTGAGTTTCAATACTATTTTTCATCTTCAGATAGATGGACAATCATAAAGGACAATTTAGACACTTGAAGACATGTTTTGAGCTTATGTGGTAGAGTTCAAAGGTGCATGGGATGAATATATTGCCTTGATCAAATTTGATTATAATAATCATTATCATAGTAGCATACATATGACACCATATGAAGCACTATATGGAAGAAAATGTTGAAGTCCTATATATTAGGATGAAAAAGTGATGCATATTTTAGAAAGGCTAGAACTAGTGCAAGACATTGTGGACAAAGTAAAGGTAATCAAGAGCAAACTTAAAGCATCACAAGATAGGTAAAAAAGCTATGTAGACTGACATAGAAGATAAATGGAATGTAAGGTGAGAGACAAAGTGTTCATTCGAGTTCCACCATGGAAAGGAATAGTTCAATTTAGCAAGAAGGGGAAACTGAGACCTCGATACATACGGTGATTTCCTAAAAGAATAACTCTATAAGTTTACAGGCTAGCATTACCAATAGAGATGGCTTAAATTCATGATGTATTCCATATGAGTATGCTCAAAAAGTATCGATCCAATCCTACACATATACTTAGGGATCAAGATATAATAATTACAGATGATGTAAGTTATGTTAAAAAAAGCCTAGTGAAAATCATTAGTTATAAGACATAACACTTATGAAATCGATAAATCCCTTTAGTTAAGGAGTTATAGAGAAACCATTCAGAAGAAGAGGCTAGATGGGAAACTAAAAAGAATATGAAATGACAATATCCACATTTGTTTACAAGTATTGAATTTTGGGAATGAAATTCTTTATAAGAGGGGAAGAAATGTGACATCTCTATCCTCATTCATTAGCATTCTCACATAAACATGTTCATTACATAAATGATTTGCAATCCTACACAAACATATGCATTAGATAAATGATCATCTATATGTGAATTTGATAAGCATGATTATGACACTTGCACCATTGCATTTGGGACACTTGAACATATATGTAATGTTTGTATAGTAGCATGGCAAATTATCTTATGTTGTGTGCATGTTATAGAATCATAAATAGTGGCATTTTAGAACTTATTTAAAAGTATAAGGAGCATATGGGGATTAGGAGATGGATAGAGGTAATGAAAGAGTGAAGAAGAGGGACTAAAAGAGGAAAAGTAAACTTCCAACTAATGGAAATGAGATACCATGATTTTGTCTTATTAGAATAAGTTTACAAATTGAATTTTTCATCCTTTAGGAGTAGATTAAAGAACATAATTGTAAGGGGCAGTAGAAGAATGAGAGAGCTAAGTTAGGGAGAAAGGAAGAAGAAGAAGAATAAGAATAAGAAAAAGAAAAAGGAAAGAGAGAAGAGTGAGCTACCTAAGAAGGAACCCTAAACTTTTATGGTTTTGGGAAAAGAGGTAAGTTAATTTATCTTCTTCCCACATGAAATTCCTCCCTCATTACAAGTTAATCATGCATGGTTAGTAAGAATTATGGAGTATTTGAGGTGGAGCTCATGCATGGATTTTGTAGCTTAAGAAAACAGAGCTGATTATGCCGATTTTACTGTTAGAGCAGCTTAATGCACCCATGATTTCATAATCATATAAGAGGAATTAGTGAAAGTGTAAACCATGAAAGTTGTAGCTTTATCACCCATCTAAAATCATGTGAAATAGTTTTTCTTAATTTGGTGCGTGTGAAGAGATATGGCTCCTTCATTAGGGTTGGTTCACAACTAACCAAAATCTCCTTAATCTTTATGTCTTCATATATTTTGATGACCTTATGTGCTGATTTAGACAAAGTGCAAAATATGATATTTGTAGGTTTCATATCTCCTCTAGATACATGTAAAACATTTTTGCTTAATTTGTTGTGTGGAAAGAGATACACCTCTTTAATTGTGACTGACCCTTAACCTGATGAAACCTGTTTTGTCTCTTAGTTCTATTTTTTAAGAATTTGACGACCATAAATGGGAATTTGGTGATGTTCTAACTTGAAATTTGTATATTTATGTTCAGTGTACATGTTTATAAAATATTTTTGCCAAATATATCATGGTTGATGAGATATTGATCCTTTATTATGACTGATTCTCAATGTGTTGAAACTTGCTCACCCGAAGATTGGTCATTTGTTTTGGTGACTTTATAGGCTGAATGAGACAATGTGTAAAACATGAAAAATGTTCCTATATATGTTTTGTAACCTCTGGAAATTCTTTTTTGCAATTTTGTTTGTATAATTTGATGTATACCCAAGAATGTATGACCTACTCAGACTGAGATGACATTGAAATAGGACATAATTTAAAATTTCACCACATTTTCTATATATATTATGTTGACCTGAAATTTGAATATTTTGTATCATTATATGTCTAGTTTATTTGGAAAAAGAATCAAGTCATTTTGATAAGCATAAATAGAGTTATTTTTGTGACAGTGCAGCAAGGTCAGGCTGCCACATATGAATAATATGCTTAAATTCTAGGTCTATTTGCATGGAACATGACTATAGTTACATACGATACATACAAACTCATTTTGACATTTTATAATGATATATGTATCAAATGTTAGGATCCCAACACATTGAGGAAGCCCAAAAGAGAGGTGCGAACATACCATAAATGTTGGTCGCATCAAAAGGTGAGTGAAAGCCATAATTGGATTCTAATGTGCATGACTGATGATTCTATGATATGGTTATTTTCTATTACATGTACATGTGATTGAATTGTGACATTATACATGTGAATACAAGTAAGAAGTATATGATCTTAATGATTGCTTGGTATTCCATAGTGAATGAACACTTGCGTATGGAACTAAAAGGATGTTGTGATTGGCTTGTCAAACACTTGCAAATCACTTGAAAAAAGGGATAAGTACGTCCTATTGGCCTATGTTATTGATCAAATGATTCACTTGTTATATGCTGGCCAACAAAATTAAATGTCTCTTGAATCACATGAATTCTTGAGAGCAGTATTGTCTTACAAGGTCATGACAAAATCAATCTATTGCATTTGCACTTGCATATTCAATTCTTATACTTGTAATGTATGCTAATGATATCTAATTGTTACTTGTGCCATAAGAATCTATTTATTTCTTTTATTCATTGAATCGCAACTAAACAAATCACAATTATGTTTTTCAGATATTGAAGCATAGGGGTTGGATACTTTATAGCGTAAAGTTTTGCATATAGACACATGGAGCTTAGGTCATTGGCTGAATTCCTACTCTCTCTCTCTTTCTCCTTATGTCATGTACATATTCCTAGATCGGAATCAGTTTGCAGTCACTACCCTTAAATATTAGTTAACATATATGTACGTTAAATACATGTCGTGTTGTGAATGTATGATGAATCAACCTTTACACATATGTATTTTTTGATATAAATGCCATGATTAGTAAATCAAAATAGTTATTACATATATTAGGTGGTTTCCCAGTGTGAGTAGCTCCACAAATGTGTATGATTAGCTTATATTTATTCTTAGGCTGCAATGTCATTATTTTGCAAGAGATGTCAACATTTTCTCTCAGCTTCGATCCATAGGATTTACATATGAGTGTCTATTAAAATTGTTATTTATAATATTTTAAATTTATAATTGATTATGGATTTAATTATTATGTTTTGGATGTAGAAATATAAACATTAAAAATTACGTAGTTTTATAAAAATGAGATGTGCAAAGTGAGATATTTAACTTATATAAATATATAGTGTGATTTCATTTTGACTTTCAAAAGAATTTTGAAAATTATGATTATTAGTAGTATTACTAAATTTTTAATATTATGTTAATTATTTAAAAATAGATTTGATAGACTTATGAATAACATGAATGAGTAAATCTACTACATATTTTATTTATTAGTTTATCATACTCATTATTTTTACTTACCAATTTATATAGAGAATTTAAGGGTTAAATCATTTAAGGCATCATATTGCTAGACTCCATGGTCTGGGATAGAGAAAGATTAATCAGGTAAAAAGGGGCCTTAGGACCAGGGTGTTACAGCGCATATCATGCACATCCAATTTTATTCTTCTTACTCTTCTCTTTCTTTCCCTTTTTCATCCTCAATTTTTTCTATTCTCCAACACTTCTTATCCATTGTAGGTATTTTCTTAGCTTTATACACATCAAAATGCATTTGTTTATCCCGCACTCTTATGGTCAATTTTCCTAGCTCCACATCAATTAGAGCTCTTCTCGTTGCTGAGAATGGTCTTCCCTAGATAAATGGTATCTCAGTCTTCTTCAAAGTCTAGCACCATAAAATATACTGGAAAGATGAACTTGTCAACCATGATGAGAATGTCTTCAATAATCCCCAAAGGATACTTAACCAACCTATTTGCTAGTTGTAAAAATTTCCTTATGTTCTTGAGCTCACCTATTTTCAATTCTTTAAACAAAGATAATGATACCAAGTTAATACTAGAACCAAGATCACAAAAGAGCCTTATCAAATTATACTTCATTGATTTCATAAGGTATAGTAAAACTCCCTAGATCTTTGACTTTTTGGGAATTTTTTTATATAAAATTGCACCACATTCTTCTGTGAGGGTCATTACCTGACACTCCTTAAGTCTCTTCTTGTTAGAAATTATGCCTTTGAGAAACTTGACATAGGATGTCATTTGAGCTAATGTTTTCAGGAATGAAATGTTGATATGAATCTTCTTTAAAACTTTAAGGAACTTGGCAAAATCCTTGAATATTTTGCCATCCCTTTGTCTCTTGAATCTTTGAGGGAATGGAATAGTAGGCACATAAGGTTGAACCTTTGGTAGTGGTTTAGCTTATTCCTCTTTTGCTCCATACGATTCCTTTTAGGCTTTTCTTGAGTTACTTCTTTTTTTTTCCTTACCTTTTCAATTTCTCAAAGTGATGGCTTTCACATGCTTCTTAGGATTAACCTTTAAATTAGAAGGTAAACTCCCCACTTGCCTAGATGACATAGTATTTGCCAGTTGCCCCACTCATACCTCTAATGCATAAATATATGAAGAATGATGTTTACTAATTTGATCAACTTTAGCATCTACCTTTTTAAAAGCTTTATCTTATGCATCCATGCTCTTATTAGTCTTGATAATGAATTTTTCCATCAATATTTCAAATCTTGATTTCTTTTCTTACTACTGTTATGCTTGAAAACTTAGGGTTGCTTATGCTCTCAAGGCATTATTCCCATTCCATAAAAATTATGGTTGATTCCTCTAATTGGGATTGTAAGAATAAGGATTATTGCCTTGTTTATTGATGAAATTCCCATTAAGTTTACTTACACGATATTCAAATAAGTTAATGGATTACTAGCTTAATGATTTGTACTCATATGACCACTTGCTCCACAAAGCTCATATGAAGTTATTTGGATATTAGAGAAGGAATAACATTATAATTCATTACATTGATTTGCTTGGATAAGCCAACTATTTGCGCTTGTATAACGGTTAGTTGATCGACTTTCATAACTCTCATTACCTTTTGTTGGACTAGGTTGGTCAAACCTAAGTCAAAAGCCTCTTTTAATCTTGACAATAAAGATTGATAGGTACTAATGTTTTTGCTCAAGTGTTGTTTTTACAGTATATAAGTTAGTTTTTCATTAGAAGTTGGGTGAAAGACTAAATCTCTAACTTTAAGGAAGACATCCAAATTCACTGTCAAAAGTCTATAATTCGTGATCGTGACCTTATAACAAGGATGGATGAAGTTAGGCAAGAAGAATTTACTGAGGCAATCATAGTCGCGATCTAGCCAAGGGGAACTTAACTGTCATATAAAGGAATTCACGATGGTGTTTGTGTCCTATGTGTGGATTTCATAGTTGTAAGGAGGGAACCAAGTCTACAACCTTAGTACACCAAATGTCCAAAACAATCGTTGGAATATCAAAATTTGTGAGGGTGAAGCACTTGTTGTAACTGCAACAAGAGAAAGTGTTTTCTCCTCATCAAACAGAGGAATTTACAGTCTCAGTTGCGCCTTAGAAGGACATCAATTGTGACAATGACTTTTGGTTGAATAGTGAAACATAACAACTATATTTCTTAGAGCACCAATGGCACATTGACACATGAACTAGCCGTTAAACATAGAACAGGGTTCTCTACCACGATTTTGAGATTCCCAATGCAAATTGGAAAATCACGACCTTGAAATGCCAGTAATGACTGCAACTTTTGTCTGACAGACATTTAATGTAAAATCAGCCTAGCTTACCTTAGAGATCTAGGCATAGTTTGTTAGTAATGTCTCTTCAGTGGATGTTGCCTATAAATACTCCACCAAATAGATGTAAATGCAAGAAATTTCATTTATTATAATTAAAATCTTGTAAATTTGCTTCATAACTTCTTATTTGTTGTGAATTATTGATTGTTTGGTGTTAGCATTAAACACCTTAGTAATTAGGTTGACAGTTAGCATAAGCTTCCAAAACTCTTGTAAAGGTTAAAGTGTGATCCTGTCCAAAACACTTTAATAAGGCTTTGTGTGAGCCTAGAAACACAAAGTATAAGGATTGTGTGTGAGTCATAAAACACAATTTGTACAAGTTAAGTTTGAGCTTGGAAACACCAATCTTAGTTGAGTGAAATACCCATTTGTGAAGAATTGGCAAGTGGACATAAGGTTTGTTAACATCCAAACCACTAGAAATATCTTATCTTCATTGCTTTTACTTTTTCTCAATTCTCTTAACACCTAACCTTCCCTCTAAAATTTTTCAATCTCCCACCAATTCAACCCCCCTTCTTAGTGCACAAAGGCCAATAAGTTGTATCAGAGCCTCGTCTCATTTTAAAGCACAATTGCTTAAGAAAAGGTGATGGCACAAGAAGGAATCCACACCCATCTCAAGCCATTTTTTGATGGATCTGACTATACTCATTAGAAGTATAGGATGAAAATATATTTAGACTCCGATGCGGTGGATCTTTGGGAAATCTTTACTAAAGAATGGAATCACCTACTAAGGTGGTAGATGAAAGTGAAGAGTTAATCCTAAGAGAAGAGTGGGTTGAAGCTCATAGGAGATCTAATGGAAGAAATAAGAGAGCTATGATAATCCTTATGAGTTCTCTCTCAAGAGAAGAGACTAGAATGGTCCAATAGTGCCTTACAGCTCATGAGATTTGGAAGGACTTGGAAAACTACCATGAAGGCACTTCTTTGGTGAAGTCTAGCAGGCTTGAAATGTATGAGACAGAATGGGAGTTGTTTATGATGAAAGAGAATGAAAGCATCATAGATATGATGAATAAGCTCCTTGCAATTATCACAAACATGAAAAAGTTTGACAGAATTCTCACCAACCATGAGGTAAATTCAAAAATCCTTAAATCTTTACCTATTGTGAATTTAGTGCCAAGTGGGTTTGCAGTATCCAAGAGCCAAATCCAGAGATTGGGAAGGTGCCAATCAATGTTCTAATATGCAACCTTTTAACTTATAAGCTAGCCTTGAGAAAGGATGAACAAATGAAGAAAATGAGAGGATGAAGAAAATGAGAGGACAAGGAGATAATAAGGAAAACTAGAAAGAAGAACCTTGGTTCTCAAATCTTCATCCAAGGAAAAGGAGGTTGACGTGGCTTTAAGTGAAGACAAAAGTGACAAGGAGGAGGAAGAGCTAGTTATGTTTTTAAAAAGAACAAATGAGCTGATAAAGAGAAGAAAAGAAAGAAGAAGCTTCAAGAAAGCAACTCTAAACCCTATGAAAAGATTCAGTGATGGTACATGCTATGAATGTGGTAAATACAGCCATATCAAGTGTGACTACCCTAAATTGAAGAAGAAAAAGAAATGGGACAAGGAGAAGAGGAAAAACTTCAAAACCACTTGGGATGATAGCTCAAGTGAGGAGGATGAAGTAAAGGAAGTTACAAACTTGTGTTTCATGGCACAAGATGATTCATCAAATAAGGTAAGTTCTTCTCCCCATTCTTATATAGAATATAATGAGTTAGAATATGTAGATGATGAGCATTTAGAAGCTCTCACCTAGAGATGTGACAAATACAAGTTACAAACAAAATCTTATAAGAAAAAATGTTCCAAGTTAGAGGATGAATTTAAATCCTTGAACAATTTTGTAAGTGAATTGAGGACTTCAAATGAAAAACTCAATAAATCTATTGAGATTCATTCAAAATCATCTTCATCCCTAAACTCCTTGAGAAAAGAGAATGACTCCTTAAAGGGTGAAGTAATTGAGGATAAAAATTTTATTTCTAAGTTTCACAAGGGAAAGAAAGCTTTGGATACACTTATTATATATCTCAAAGATCTCCTTTAGTGAGACACGGTCTAGGCTTCAATGAAGCCTCTTCATCTACACCATTACCTATAACCTTCATTAGAGTTTCAATATCTCAAACATCTAGCATTAAGGTAGTTGGTTAGAAAAGTGCTCAAAGCACACAACCACCATTACCCAAAGGCAAAGGTAAGGCACCTTAAGGCTCAAAGCTTACTCCAAAAAGGGTAAATCATGTATATATTTACACTAAGAGGTATGCTCACCCAAACTCAAACATAAAATTCACTTTGACACCTAATCATATGCTCATGGTCACACACACAATCATGGCATGAGAAAAATTCCTACCCATAACAAAGCCATGTTTAGGAGGAAGGCTTATAAGTCTAGACTCTAATACCACTATTACAATAGGTTTAGTCACATAAACATTCATTGTTATATTAGGAAGACACATCTTAAGTTGGAGGATCCTTATAGGTTTAAACCCTAGGACCCAAATATGATTGGGTACCAAAATAAAAATGATTTATTGTGTTGTATAGGAATATTTGGTAGCCACCAATGAGGTAAATGATTGACATATGGATAGTGGATGCTCAAAGCACATGATGGGTAACAAGAAGCTATTTATGGCCTTAAAAGAGAAGAAGGGTGGCAATGTCATGTTTGGATACAATGCCAAGGTTAAGGTAATTAGCATTGGCACCATTGGTAAGAATGGCTATTCTCTTATTAATGATGTTTTACTTATTGATAGTTGCAACATAATTTGCTTATTGTAAGTCAATTATGTGATAAGGATAATAAAGTCACCTTTGATCATAAAGAATGCCAAGTTACCATTTTGGTGGATAAAAAGGTAGACTTCCAGGGTGAAAGGAAGGGCAATACCTATCTAATTAACTTAGACAATTTGGCTAACCAATCTTTTCACTATCTTGTGTCTCTTAGCAATGAAGCTTGGCTTTGGCATAGAAGACTTAGACATGCCAACATGGAGCTCCTACAAAACTTATCAAAAGGAAAGCTAGTGGAAGGTCTCCTTAAGCTAAAGTTCTCTAAAGACAAGACATATGGATCATGACAAATGAGAAAGCAACATCAATCTTCTCTCAAAGCAAAGAATGTTCTAAGTACATCTAGATCTTTTAAACTTATCCATATGGATTTAATAAGACATATTATGAGTGCTAGTTTAGGTGGAAAATTTTACGCACTTGTCCTAGTTGATGACTACTCTAGGTTTACTTAGGTATCCTTTCTAGCTCATAAGCATGATACTTTGGTGCTCTTAAAATTTTACAAAAAGAGTTCAAAATGAAAAGGGTTGCTTCTTCTTCTATAAGAAGTGACCATGGAAAAGAATTTCAAAATGAATCTGTTGAATCTTATTGCTTAGAGAATGAGATTTTTCATAACTTTTTAACTCTTAAAACACTACAATAAAATGGTGTTATAGAAAGGAAAAATAGACTACTAGTAGAGATGGCCAGAACTATGTTCAATGAGCATTCATTACTTAACTACTTTTAGGCTGAAGCTATCAATACTTCTCGTTATATTGCAAATTTTATTTTCAAAAGATCTATCCTTAATAAAACCTTTTATGAGCTTTGAAATGGTAGAAGCCTAAGTTGTCATACCTAAGAGTGTTTGGATGCAAGTGCCATATCTTGAATACCAAGGATAATCTTGGAAATTTTGATTTAAAAATAAATGAAGGTGTTTTCCTAGGTTATTCCACCACTAGCAAAGCCTATAGATTCTTTAATAAGAGTTCTATAATTATAGAAGAGTCCATAAACATTGTATTTAATGGATCTAATAAACTTGATCTTAAGAAAGGTTCTTTTGTGATAATCTTATAGGTGACTTTGAGAAATTAGAGTTGGAGTCAACCACAAGAAAGGTAGATAAAGATCATGATGAAGGCAAGTCATCAAAAGAGGAAGTGGAACCTTAACATTAATAAGTAGAAACCCCAAATCAAGATCTTCCTAAGGATTGGACATTTTCCAAGCATCACCTAAATGACCCAATCATTGGTGATACATCCAAAGGTATAAGTACTATATCTCAACTTAATTCTTTAGATAATAATGTTGCTTTTGTTTCTCAATTTGAGTCAAAATCTATTGATGAGGCTCTTGATTATAAGAGCTGGATGATTTCTATACAAGAGAAACTTAACCAATTTGAGAGAAACAATGTATGGGAACTTATTCCTAGGCTTAAGGAACACCCTATTATAGGTTGCAAATGAGTGTATAGGAATAAGTTGGATGAGCAAGGGTTCATCACTAGAAATAAGGCTAGATTGGTTGCTAAGGGATACAACTAAGAGGAAGGCATTGATTATGATGAAACCTATACCCCGATAGTAAGATTAGAGTCCATTAGGATTTTTTTAGCATATGCATGTCACATAAATTTCAAACTTTTTCAAATGGATGTTAAAAGTGCTTTTTTAAATGGTACCATTAAGGAGGAAGTTTATGTTGAACAACCTCCTGGTTTTGAATCTCATACCTTTCTAAATCATGTTTTTAAATTAAATAAAGCCTTGTATGATTTGAAATAAGCTCCAAGAGCTTGGAATGAAAGAATAAGTTCATTTCTTTTGGAAAATTATTTTAAAAAGGGGAACATTGACACAACATTGTTTGTAAAAGGCATAATCATAATACACTAATTATGCAAATATATGATGATGATAACATTTTTGGTGCCACTAATGAATCTCTTTGCAAGAATTTTGCTAAGTGTATGATTAGCGAATTTGAAATGAGCATGATGGGAGAGCTTAAATTTTTCCTTGGCCTACAAATCAAGCTAATCAAAGAATGAATTTTCATCAACCAAGCCAAGTACACAAAGGATATATTTAAGAAATTCAGCATGGGCAGTAAAAACACTAAAGAGTGCTAGCATCAAATTAGATAAGGATGAATCAGGTAAGTCGATTGATAAGAAGAGATATAAAGGTATGATTAGTTCTCTACTCTATCTTACCGGTTCTAAACCTAATATAATGTTAAGTGTATGTATGTGTGCTAGATTTCAATCTTACCCTAAATAATCTCATTTTAATGTTATTAAAAGGATTTTCAAATATCTAGATGGCACATTGCATATAGGTTTATGGTATCCTAGGGATTCATCATTTTGTCTTACATGTTATTTGTATACAGATTATGCCAGTAATCTTCTCGATAGAAAGAGCATTTCATAAACTTGCTAATTCATAGGAGAATGTTTAGTGTCTTGGTTTAGTAGATGCAAGTTTCAGTTGCCTTATCCACCACTGAAACAAAATATGCAGTTGTGGGTTGTTAATGCACCCAAGTTCTTTGGATGAAACAACAATTAAAGGGTTATAGCAAAATTGTGGACCACATTCCCATCAAATGTGACAATACTAGTGCAATAAATCTTTCAAAGAATCCCATCCAACATTCTAGAAGCAAATATGTATACATTAGGCATCACTTTATTAGAGATATTGTCTAAAATGGTAATGTAGTGTTAGAATTTATAGACACTAATCATCAACTTATAAATATTTCACTAAACCACTCAATGAAGAAAGGACGAACTTCATTAAGAGAGAGTTGGGAATGCTTGATGGAAGCTCATTGAAGTGAAATTATGATATTTTAGATTACTCCTTGTGTGGTGTATTGTTCTTGATTGATTAATTGTTATATATGATGAATGTGTAGTATACTTCTTTAGATGACTTAATTATTTGTCCAATTGTGCCTCTGTATGCCAATTTGCATAAATTAAGCATCAACATATTAAATGGATCATAACTTAAAAGGTGAAATCCTATCCTTTCTCGGTTACTTTTCTTGCCTTGTAATTTGTAGAAGCTACCTTCTCCTTTACAATCGCAATTCCATCTATCAAACCATCAATTTGCGATCGCTACTTTCAATCCTTACCATAAATTTTTTCAAAATTCAAAAGTTCTGACCTTTAACCATACTAGTTCTTAAGGATTTTTAATCCATTACTCATATATTTTGTAATTAATAGTCACGACTTGCTGGTCATAGTCGCGAATTTGAGTAACTGATATGTATTTAACTGATTTGACTGTTAACCATTTGCAACCCTTTATTAAATGAATTTTTGATTATTTATTACCATTTTTACACCCTTTCATGGTCTATTTAAACACTTTTCATTCTTATTCTCTAAATCTTCTTCTAACTTTCTCTCATCTACAATGGCCCCTAAGAAAGCCTCAAGAGCATAAAAAAGCAAATATGTAGCACAACCATCTAGCCCTCCTGCCCACCACATGATGAAAAGGATCACAAAGGAAAAAAAAGGACCAGTATAAGGCTAACTCTTCCAATATAATCCAACTAAATAAAATTCTCTCTAAATTTCTCCTTGAGTCACTTGGCATCAAGGATGAGATACATGTCTATCTTTCTAGCTTAAGCTACAATAAGTTCATTTTCCTTGACGGGCCTAGTTACGAGGAGATTGTGTAGGAGTTAATGTGTACCATAACCTTGAGTCAAAGAACAGAATCAAGAGCAGGTCAGTATGGGTTCTTACTTAGAGTCTTTGGGGAACCTTTCTTTCATTACCTTTGAACAACTCTCAAATCTTTCCAATCTTTAAGTTGGGGATGACATTTCATTCCTCATCTTCACTTTTGATATTATCTACTCAGAATTTTGGTCTAAAATTTCTATTGAGACTAAACATGACCCCAAAACCTCCTTAGCTAAATATATCTGAACCCTACCAATTGGCTCATTCATCATATCATCACCTTCTCTATTAATGCAAATGGTGAGGGTAACAAGAAGGTTTTTCAAAAAGACCTTATCTTCCTTTTCTATTTGACTTAAAACAAACCAATCCAAACTGGTCGTTACCTTATGGATCAATTGATTCACATGAGTACAAAAGCAAAGAGCCAATTTCTTTTTCCCTCACATGTAACTACCATTTATCATTATGTGGGTGCACTTAATGAGAAAAATGAAAAATTCTTCATTAAGAAGTTTTCACTATCCTATAACTTTCTAGACTTTCCTAACATCATCAATGCCAAGGCAATTCACCTTGATTCATACATTTATACCTTGGGTGCTTTTAGGACAAATAAGTTAGAGGCTTCCCAAGCCTAAAAAAGGAAGAGGCTAGGTATCAAAGAGGGTGCTCAATCCATTCCACCTCCCTAACCTAAACCCAAAGCCAAAATCTTTCTCTCCTTAATCAATAGGAAGTTTGATAAGATGATAAGGATGATAAAGAAAATATTTCTCTTACTCTTCCACCTTCATAGTGATTTGATGGATCTTTAGGAGAAAGTGGGTGCTACTCCTTACCACCTCCCTAAATTGTAAGGATTTGAAGGACACTCCTAAAGAAGAAGATGATGAAGAGATTGAGGAGCATGATGAAGCTCAAGGTAGAGGAGCACATAAAGAAATTGATCATTTCAGAGATGATGATAGTTCTCCAATATTCTAGCCTGTTCTTAATTTTTAGAATTTTTCCTTTATTACTTTGATTATATAAAGATTGTGATCCCACAGTTTCAAATAAATAAAAGTGTTGTTTTTATCCTTTACAATTGATTGTTTCATATGTTGTAAGATTGCTCTTATTTGGTTTTTGTTATTATTTCCTAATTTGTTCTTATGCTTTTTTTTATCTCAATTATGCTTCATATACTTGACACCAATTCATCTTAATTCAATGTCTAATCTTTACCCTCTTTTTGATCTTGCCAAAGGGGGAGAGAGGTTAGTAGTAAAAGAATATGCATGAGGAAGTATAAGTTGAGGGTGAACAATTAGCAATAGGAGCATTCTTTTTCAATCTTATAAATCTTTGATTATTTGATTAACAAGTTTTTAAAATCATTAAGCATCCTAACTTCACTCATGCAACCCTTTCTTTTAAGTAAAATCAATCTAAGTTGTCAAAATAAAAAGAAGGAGATTATTGGACTAGGTTGTTCAAACCTAAGTCAAATGCCTCTTTTGATCTTAACAATAAAGATTGATAGATACTAATGTTTTGGTTCAAGTGTTGATTTTACATTATATAAATTAGTTTTTCATTGGAAGTTGGATGGAAGACTAAATCTCTAACTTTGAGGAAGAAATCCAAATTCGTAGATAGAAGCCTGTAATTTGCTACCGCAACCTTCGATCAAGGATGAATAAAGTTAGGCCATAAGAATTTGCAGAGCAAATCACAGTCGCTATCTAGCCAAAGGGAACTTAACTGTCACACAAATGAATTCGTAGTAGTGTTGGCATCTTATGTTACGACCGTGAATTTCATAGTTGCAAGGAGGGAACCAAGTCTGTAACCTCAGCATGCCAAATGTCCAAAGGAACTATTGGAATATCAAAATTTATGAGGGCGAAGCACTTGTCATAACCTCAACCAAAGAAAGTGTTTTCTCCTCACCAAACAGAGGAATTCACGATCTCAGTTGTGCTCAAGAAGGACATTAATCATAACCACGACTTTTAGTTGAACAGTGGAACATAATGGCTATATTTCTTGGAGCACCAATGGCACATTGACATATGGACTAGCTGTTAGACATAAAACAAGGTTATCTGTCGCAATTTCAAGTTTCCTAGTACAAATTGGAAAATCGCGATCGCAATATGCCAGTCACGACCGCCACTTCTATATGACAGGCATTTAATGCAAAATCTGCGTAGTTTACCATAGAGATTTAGGCATAGTTTATTTGTAACGTCTCTTTGGTGGATGTTGCCTATAAATACTCCACCAAACATATGTAAATGCAAGAAAATTTCATTTATTGTAACCAAACTCTTGCAAATTTGCTTAATAACTTCTTATTATTTATGAATTTTTTATTGTTTGGTGTTAGCTTTAAACACATTTGTAATTAGGTTGAGAGTTAGCCTAAGCTTCTAAAACTCTTGTAAGGGTCAAAATGTGAGCATGTCCAAAACACTTAAGTGAGGTTTTGTGTGAGCCTAGAAACACAAAGTGTAATGGTTGCGTGTGAGCTATACAACACAAATTTTATAAGTTAAGTATGAGCTTGGAAACACCAATCTTAGTTGAGTGAAATACCCAATTATGAAGAATTGTGGAGTGAATGTATGGTTTGTAAACACTTAGACCACTATAAATATATTGTCTTCATTATTTTACTTCTTCTCAATTCTCTTAACACCTAATCTTCCTTCCAAATTTTTCAATCTCCCACCAATTCAATCCCCCTTTCTAAGTGCATAAAGGCCAACACCTTTCTTTGCATAACTCTTTTGGTTGGCCATTGTTAATTGTTTATCACCATCTTCTCATGCAAATGATAGGTTATATCCTCTACTTATGCCATAACACCTTGACCTACAACAACATCTAAATTACTCCTTAAAGAAGGACTCAAACGATTATACAAAGTTTATAGAATAAGCCACTTTAATAAACCATGGTAAGGACACTTTCTTAATAATTCCTTGAATCCATCCCAAGTCTCATGTAGAGACTCTCATTCTGTTTAAGCAAAAGAAAATATATCATTCCTTAACTTAGCCATCTTCAATAGAGGGTATAACTTGTTCAAGAAGGCTTGTAATAGTTGTTACTATGTGGTGATTGAACTAGGAGCTAAAGAATGATACCATGACTTGGTTTTGTCTCTAAGTGAAAAGGAAAATAATCTCAACTTAATAACATCATTTGAAACTCCATTTATCATAAATCTCTAAGAAATTTATTATATGGATGTGTGGATCTTCATGTGGTAAAACTTCAAACTAATTATTTGAAACCATTTGAATTATAGTTCGTTTGATCTTAAAGTTGTTGCCATTAATAGCTGGTCTAGTAACTCTGAGTTGTGGTTCATTAAGCATTGGTACATCATAGTCCCTTGTAGACCTTTTGTTCTCTAGATTATTTGCCATTGGATTTCTCCTGTTCGATTTTTCTAATTGTTGTCTCCTTATACTTGTAATAAGAGTTCTTTCAAACTCAAGAGAAAAAGGTTCTAGATCTTGCTCTACTAGGTCTAGACTTTTAGTCCTTCGTATATAAATTTTCTCCTAAAATTGAATAAAAAAAATTTTTAATTCTAGATTAAGAATTGATCCAAAGCTTCTAACATTAAAGTCTTGTGTCCTTGACAATGGCGCACTAATTTCTTTGCTTGTATATATGATATCTAATTGAATATTGCAGTATGGTTCTAAATCGATCAATAATTTCAAGCTAACTATTTATCTTCTCTCTTTCAAGTTATTATTTAGACCACATTGCAATTAATTGCAAATGGATGATAATTAAAGTAATACATTGCATACAGTGTGTGCAAATATTTTCCTAAAAAGATATGGGCAATAAGTATCAGAATATGATGATTCTATTTTTATATGAAAATTGAATATTGAAGATTACATCTAAACTACTAATATAATGAAAATAAAATAAACTCATAATTGAATAAAGACAAAAGTGATTAAAAAAGAAAACCTTATGATAAAACAACTAGGACACTTGATCTCACCAATGAAAATCATGAAATCATTAATCATTTAATGATATGTTGGAATGATGTTTACAACTATCGATTGTCTCTTTAATTAATAAGGCTCTCTCTTGAGATGTCACTTAATATGTAACCATTCCTCTAGATCCATCTCTCAATGTGAAATAGTAATGCATTAATTTATGAGCTTTAGCAATCCTTTAAGCGATAACAATAGGTTAAGTAGGTATCGCTACTCATCAATTAATTGAAGGGAAATGATTCTAGACATATTTCAATTTATAATATATTGATCTGTAAATGAAGCACAACACATGTAATTGGTGCTTAAGCAATTACAAGCATTAAGATCAATAATCATTTACTTGTAAAAGAACAAAGTCCCAATATAATCGTTGAAATCTTAAATTAATCAACCACTATCCATCGCTACATCAAGGTCCTAAATCAAAAACTTTTGCCTAACATACTAACCAAACATGAAAAATTCAAGAGTAAAAGCATCATTTTAATAAAAGAAATAGAAATTAAAAGAAGCAAAGATGAAATCTTCCAATGGTCTTAATAGATCTTTGTTTTTCCTTGTTTGATTCAATGATCTCTTGGACTTTTGCATTTGATATCACATTGAAGTGTGTTTTGTTTTATTTTCTTCTTTAGAAAACTCTTCTTTTTACTCTTCCTAACCTGTTCTTAGAAAACCTTATAAGTTGGCTTTAAATACTTTTTAAAAAAAGCTAAAATCCATGCTAAAAGATAGGTCTCAACATGTCCAAGTCACAGGTTATGACTTGAGTTGTAGCCTGCAACTTTCATTAACTCTAGGGATGTCACAGTTGCGAGCTGATAACATGTGATATGTCTTCATGCATCTAAATTTCTAGCTTGGTCCCTAAAGTTGCAAGTTTTTCCCATTTCAATCCTAATTTAATATAAATTTGTTAAAACACCTACAAAACATCCAACTGTGAGAAAATATCACAATTTAACTCAAAATAACTTAATTTAAACATAGATCAACATCAAATCAAGCTCAAATTTCTCCAAATATCTATGCATAAATTAAGCTTAACAACTACTAACAACACTACATAATACGATGCCTTAATTACTAGGCTCTAACTAGCACAAGAGGTTTGAGTTGATCGCATGTCAATCTACAGGGATTCAGCCTTAGTGGTCCAACAGCTGCTTTATTACTAAACCATCAAAGATCTTGCCATGCTCAAGTATGCAAAGCATTTTGGCCAATTTTAAAATAAAAGGAGGAAGCTAAAGTTTAGAGCAAATCCTTCCAGCTGATAATAAAGATGTAGGCCTATTAGTTAAGCTAACTACTGCCCTTTAAATTATTTTGCTTGATAAAGTATTTTCTAAACAAATGGCGTAGCCCAACATCCTCTATAAAGCCCATGTGACAGTTATAGTTGAGGAAGATAGTTAAATGAGCCCCTTCATCAAGTATTTGAAGTATAGGTAGCTTTGTACAAATCCAAATAAAGCCAAAGCAATCATTAACAAAGCTTCTAACTATTCAAAGGAAGATGATGTTATGTACAAACGATCTTATAACTAGTCCTAGCTAATGTGTGTTTATGTAGGGGTTGGGAATTATGTGTTAAGAGAAATCCATGAAGGTATCTATAGAGCCCATGAAGTTAGCGCCATTTAAAGGTAGTTCTATTTAGCTATTTTTGGCCCACTATGTTCAAAGATGCAAAGGAGATTGTGCATAAATATAATGCTTGCCAAATTCATAACTCGATCCTCAATAACCCTTAGCCAACCAATTATCCATTGCCTTGGTTTAACCTTAGACAAAAGAAATTTATAGTGGTAGCTATAGATCACTTCTCTAAATGGCCTAAGGATAAAGCTCTTACCATTATTACCTCGGTCAAAATAATTGATTGTTTTCAAAAGGCATGTAATTTTCCAATTCGGTATTTTAAGGGTGCTTATTACTTATAATCACTACAAAAATTTGTAAAGGTTAGTGATGGAGCTTTCTATCGCAGGCCAAGCAGATTCCATTGTTAAGGCCCCTTAGTGACGTTTGTCACTATAATGGTGGTCACTAAAGGCTAGTAACACATTTTGTATTTTATCACTAGCGTTAGTGATAAAATTTTTCATCATTAAGATTTCATCACCATTTCGTAGCTAAGCTTAATGATGACATAGAAACAAAAATTTTCATTGCTAAAAATAATGACATAATAGCGACAAAATTTTAGTAATGGAATTTTCCATTACTACTCCATTGCTAAGCTTAACTACAAAAATTTTTGTCACAAGTTTGTAACTAATTTGGTAGTTTCCATCACTATTTTGTCATTTTTATTTTCTTTAATATTTTGTATATTGAAAATTTTATATTTTATTAAAAATTAATATTAAAAGGAACACAATATATGAAAATATTTGATTTTTTAAAATTAAAAAAATTATAATATGTTTGCAATAACATTGTACATATAAGATACAAAAATATTTAAAAAAAAAAAACCTAATCATCTATCTTGTCATCATGTGTCTCCAAATAATCATCCTCCTTTAGAGGTGAATACTGGTACCAGAGTTCTCTGACTCTGCATGGTTGATAACATAATAGCCAACTTTTACTGCATGGTCTACTAAGGGCAACAAACCGCAGATCAAACTCATATTGTATCTCTTCTCGGACCTACCTCTTAATGTGCTCCTCCAAACCCAGATCAGGAGCTATCTAGGATATGGTTGAGAAAAAGTTTGTACAAGAAGGTGGATAACTAGATGTCGCCTTCAAGTCTGTACACTTTACCTTTCTTGTATCCTCCAACAGTATCCAAGTATAACTAGCTGATGTTGAGAGCTTGAGATTCTACAAAACCCTCCAGTAGTTGTGAATTAGTTGTAAAAATATTTCTTTCCACTGCCTCTTAATAAACATGAATAATCATTAAGAAATATTATTGAAGTTATTATAATTACAGTTTATTCACAATGAGAAATAGTGCACTGATTTTATTTAACTTACGTTCGTGTCCTATGACTTCTTATTAATGAATTAATTGTCTTTCTTCTTGAAAACCTCAAAAATCTATGGGTGAACATTTCAGTTCTTTTTCTTGAAACAAGATTTTTATTATTTTAGTATAAATATTTTATTAAATTAAAAAAGATAAATAAAAAAACTAGCCAAATTCATGGTGTGTTTAAGGAATGATATAGATTCGATTATAAGTTGAGACTAATATTAATCTCAAAAATCTTTATGCATCTATTCCTGATAGCTTGGGCAGATCGAGCTTGAAATTCCAGCATAAACCATTGTTACTAACACATATCCCATATATCTTAAGAGATGCATTATGGCCTATTACCACTTCATCTCTAACCAAATAAAATATATGAATGTCACATAGTAGCCATATGCTTCCATGCAATCTCAACCCTGGACTCCATAACAACATCCCAAATAAAATACTTTTATAATATAAAAAACAAAATATGACCATATGACTAAAAATTGTATTAATTAAAAATTTTAAATTATACATTGAACTCCTCTCGATAGAAATTCTTGATGTTTGCTAACACCATATTCCAAGCATAACCTTCAAAGTCTAAATGCTCCCTGAAAATCATGAAAATATGAGTAGAACACTAATTCTCTAAGATTAAATTGTAAAAAAAATTCAAAGTTACATCCAAATATATTTATTAATATAAACATATATATATATATATATATATATATATATATATATATATATATATATATATATATATATATAATGAGATTATTAGAACAATATACCTTTTACCAATGACTTATAGCCTATGTCGATGAGAAGATAAAGTATCAGTTATTGATACAATAGAAGTATCATAGGCAAAAAACAGTGTAGATGCAGTTGATGGTGAAATAGGCAAAGAATGTGAAGGTGATATTGCGTATGGTGAAGCCAAATGTGATGGATTAGGCTGATCAGATAGTTGTACATAAGGTAAGAAGAAGAAGGCTTATCATGTCAGTCTTAGCTAGTACCTCTTGTGGTTCATTATCTTGATGAATTTGATCATTTCCTCGCATCCTGTCAAATATGTATGCTTAGACCTTCACTTACATTCAAGCATTATATTGTAAATATTATAAATTGAGTTATGATAAAACTACCTCTAATCACTATCGACGTTATGTAAATTAACAACGTCATCATCATCTAATTCTTCATTTTTTGACTCATTGTCCTTGTTTTCACTTTCATCAATGCCAATAAATAAGCCAATTGGATCATTCAAGCTCATTCTTTGATCTTCAACCTGAAGGTCAATTTCATGAATCTCTATGTCATCATTTTGGAAAGGTTCATTGTTGACAATTGAAACTTTCACCATAGATCTAAATTTTATTTTGCACTCAACCCACCAATCATTCTTGTCCCATTTTAAGTTAGAATATGTAACATAATACATTTTGTTGCTTGGAAAATGAGTAGTTCATACTTATTGAATCTCTTTTTGTAGTTCACATCAACAAGTTTGTATTACTTATAAACTATCATACCAATATTTGGTCTATGATCAAACCACTCATAGTTGAATAAAACAGTTCTCTTATAGGGTAGTGTAAAGTACTCTAACTCTAAAACTTTAGCTAATTAACCATATTTGTCACCCTAATCAATACTATAATTATTATTAGTTGCTTTGTTAGAACCATGTGCTCTCGAGTGAAATTTTTAATCATTGACATGATATCCATTACATGACTTTATAGTTCATAATTGACCTTTTTCCAAATCCTTGATGAAAATGTGGTAACATTATTTGATCGATTATGTGCTTAAAATATATATTAATTTAGTTAGTGAACGTAAAGTTGTATTACACATACTTTAAAATATAAGTTTATCACTCATTTTACACACTCACATATTGATTGAACCAAATTACAAAATCATTCTCCATGTATGCTTCAAGTTGATTATCAATAACTATTAGATAACATTATCATAACCTTGACATGTAAATTTTTCATAACATATGAACAAAACAACACACATAAGTATATACAAGTGCAATTTAATATTATCATTATAAAATAGAAATCGAAATGAATACTTAATAAAAGGTGCTACTTCCTTATAATTCAATAAAATATACATGTGCACAACATGGTATTTTTTGTCTGTCAGCATTCTTGTTTTGAACCCCCCCTAATGGGCGACTTGCAAGTTTGAATATACTAGGCATCCCATCATATTCTTCAAAATACCATCTACATTTGTCATTATTTTAGGGAACTTTTCATTATTATGTATTAACATGGGGCTCAAATAATGCACGTAGAAAGTCGAAGCTTCTTCAACCAAATATGGATTGCATATCAACATTTAACTTGAGCTTTATTTCACATATTATTTTTTAACTTTCGAAGATAAATTTCAAATGGATACATCTATCGATATTGAAATGGGCTTGCGATTCTCGCTTCATATGAAACATGAATTGAGAGATGTTCCATACAATCAAAGAAGCTTGGTTAAAATATACATTCAAGCTTACATAAAATAACATGAATCTCTTACTCAAGTCATCCATATCATCCACACGTATAATTGTTAAAGTTAAATACTTGAAGAAAATGCTAAATTCCATAAGGGCTTGCCAAACATATGTTAGAAGCATATCTCAAAATGCAATTGGTATCAACCACTGCATGAACACATGAAAAATTGTGACTTTTCATCCTAAACAACTTAAGCTTTTGCATGTCTACACATCTACCCATATTTGAAACATAGACATCTGGAAATCACAAATTTCAAGTCTTCCCTTGATTTGCATTATCTTTGGTTTTTCCTTTCCACATTCATTACCATAAACACATTATCAAAAACATTATTCTTAATATACATCACATCTAAATTATACCTAATCAAGCTAGTTTTCCAATAAGACAGATCCCAAAATATGTTTTGTTTACTCCAGCTAGCTATTTTTGAAATGGGTCCATCCACTACACCACCATCCATATTAGTGACCTTTTACAATCTTCATTCCTCTATCTTTGCTAATATCTCTTATCCAAAATGGATTAGTACTGCAACATCAATTATGTTTCTAATTTTAAGGAAGGTTGTTCTATTCCTCTTAAATATATTCATCGGATAAAATTTCATATTAGTTGCCAAACCATGATGTTTTCGCCCCTTTAATGGAGTAAAAACATTTGAGTTATCCATGCAATATGGACGTGCCAACTTCCCCACTGTACTCCACCCTGACAATATAAAATATGCAAAAAAATCACTAAGTGTCCACATCAATGTAGCACATAGTTGGAAATTCTATTTCTTTGACACATCATATGTTTACACTCCTACTTCTCGCAGCTTCTTCATCTATACAATAAGTGATTGCAAGAATACAATAAGTGATTGCAAAAATACATCCAACTTATCCTTTAGATTCCTAGGTCCTGAAACTTATCTTTTATTATTATCTTGACTAACCAAATGGCTAAAACCCATTTGGGTAAGTCCAAGTTTTATATTTCTACATTCAACTACAAAAGCAAATGCATTCTATTGAATTGTTTCCAAGCTTTTGAGTCTAAGCAATGCCTCATCACACCATCTTCTTCTTCAACATCCTCAACATGACATCTCATATCTTTAGCCATGGCCTTGGATACATACAACCTTTGTAATCATGGAGTGAGTGGAATGTAGTACATTTTCTTGCATGGAACAATCAATTTTCACTTAGAACTTCAAACGTTGGATGTTTTATAGTGTGAAAATGCATAAAACTTATAACTACTTAACTCACTATCTTCTCCCTAATAAATCGTACAACCATTCTTAAATAATGAATCTTTTTTATAGTTAAACCTATTCCTTATACCAATTTCTTCATGCTATAAAAGTCCTCAGTCATAACATTATCCGCAGGTAACAACTCATGCAAATATTATAAAAGTTTTCATGCTCTCCAAAAATTTTGGATTTAATAGCTCGTTTGTTCACTTATGATACATCCATTCATGATATGAGCTCATTATTTTGCACCTAAAATTACATCAGAAACAAACAACTATCATTATGTCTCACATTTGTAATCTCATATCTAGGATTCATTCAATTTTACATATTTTTAAGGGTTGAACCTAACCCATTTAAAAAATGCATTGTCTATCAAACCAATGCATAGTGTATAAATTTCAATTATATATACCCATGGTTCTCTAAGTGGACGATATAAAACATTTACAAACAAATGTGATGGACACCTTATCACAGGTTTTATATCACATTAATATGTACATATTTCAATATACACATGGACAATAATATCATACTAACAACATTCATGCTCATGTCACTATTTTATTTAGACAACGCATTTTTTAACTTTCTTATGAAACAATTTAGTGAGTTATTCACACTTAACGTGAGTAATTCACTAAATAGGTGTCTAAGACTTAACCCTAATAGTCTAAATGAAATGTCGACATAGTTTTGGCATAACCATAACCTAGCAAATCTTAATATGAGGTTTATAATTAATGTCCCTACAAAAGAAAAAAAAAAACACTTTGAATATAGCTCCACCATAACCCCTAATACTGAAAAACAAAATGCACGAAAAAAATACTTCTAACAAAACTATTTATCACAACTCAATATTACAACTCTTCATCACAATAAGTTCATCATAACCAAAATTTAAATATAAATTAATATATATTATAACAATAATTAGATGAATATCACATTCCATAATTAAGAATAATATAACATATGCAATTAAAAATTAATTTATAATGTTATAATTAATTATAAAAATAATAATTAACTATTAATTTCATAATTAATTACAAAATTAATGTTTCATTATTTATTTTCAAATTAATATACAAAATAACTGCATATATTATAAATTATTTTCCATTTTCATAATTTTTGCAAAAAAGTAATTACAAAGTTACAAAATAATAATTAATTAATATTTTTAATTAATTCTAACATTATTAATTAATGAATAATTTAAAATAATATACTAAAAATTAATTCTTAATGTCTTAATTAATTTGTTATTTTCTAATTAATATACTTAAAAAAGTATATATGGTAAAAACATTAATTCCTCAATAACTAATAAATCCTAATAATTCATAACTTTCTAATTAATTAATAAATTTAATTAAAAATAATAATTAATTCATAATTTTCTAATTACTTACAAAATTCATAATTCAAAACTGCTTCTTATTTTTCTAATTAATATACAATTCAAAATAATATCACAAATATTTATTTCTAATGTCTTAATTATTTTCTTATTCACTAATACATATACCAAATAAAATAATATACTGCACATTAATTTCATTTTTAATAACAAATTTCTAATAATTTCTTATAACCTTCTCATTAATTATAAAAGTTATTGCATAATTAATTCATAATTTTCTAATTAATTATAAAATTAATAATTAATTCCTAACTTTCTAATCAATTATAAAATTATTTGTTATTTCCTACATTTCTAATTAATTACAAAATTAATAATTAATTCTTAATTTTCTAATTAACTTCAAAATTAATACTTCATTTCTATTTTTCTATTGATTATACAAATTGAATTCATATGCTAAAAATTACTTCCTAATTTCTTAAGTAATTAAAATAATTGATTATGGAATAATTACATAAATTAATTTCTAATTAATTACATAATTTCTCAATACTTGTTCACAATTTCACATATTTTTAAAATTTCACATAATTTTCTCCAAAATTTAACTAATATTAAGTAAATAGTATAATGCAAAAATAATTAAAATTTTCAAATCAATATCTAATATTTCAAAATTTCACATTATTTGTAATTTCAAATTTAAACAAAAATTCTACACAATTAAATACAATTATTTTCACATAAATCTCCTTAATCAATATTTTCTAAATCAATATTTTCTTTTTCTCAAAATAACAAAATAATGTATAAAAAATAAACAAAATACCATCCATCAGTATTTTCTACTTCAAAATAGCAAAATAATATACCAACAATACATAAAAACATACCTTTTAGAGAGAGAGAAAGAGAGAAAAACTATGTAGTCCTAAAGAGAGCGAGCAACTGAGAGAGAGTAATTGGAGGAGGAGCACGATGGACAATGGTGGATGGTCGGGGAAGGCTAGAGCAGGAAGAAAAATAAAGGAAAAAAAAAGGATGGAGGGGCTGACGGAGCAAGGAAAAAGGAAAGGAAGAAAGGAAACGAAAAGAGAGGGATGGATAGAAAGGATTAATGACAAACACTCGACAAAAGTGTTCCATCACTCTACTTAGTGATGGAGCATTCCATCGCTAGGCATAGTGATGAAATATTTAAGTGCTATCTAGTGACAAAATATTTCATTATTAGACTGCATGTAGGGAATTGGAGCTAACTTGGCACAAGTTTTGTCTATGAAAGTAACGAGGGATTGTAAATGTATCACTAATTTTTGGAATCTGTCGAGATTCCTATTATTTAGTTATGAACAATTTTCATAGCTAATTTCATCATTTTTTTATAATATTTTAAATGAATGGGAAGAAGTTTGCTTATGCGCCATGTAGATTTTATTATGTTGACTTAACCATAAAACTTAGATTTACCTTGGTGGCTTGCACTCAGATGAATGAAGTAACTAATTGAATCATTCTCTAAGACTTAAAAAGAGATTAAAAGATGTTGGGGCTGTATGGACAAATTAGCTCTACCACATCCTATGGCCTTTTTGCATGACCTCAAGAAATGCAATGGGCTAGACATCATTCTCTTTAGTATATGGGACAAAAGCAGTCATGTCTATCGAGATTTATCTGCCTTCTTACTAAGTGCTTCACCATGATCTTGACCAAAATGAGGCCAAGGTTCACCTTAAATTAGACTTCTAAGTTGAGAAATGTAAAGATGCTACCATACGAGCCACTGCACACTAGCAAAGGGTAGCTTGATTCCATAACTGAAGAGTAAAACACCTAGCTCTTAAAGTGGAAGACTTAGTCTTAAGAAAAGTTGAGTTAGCCAAAGCTAAAAGGAGTGTAGGAAAGCTCAAGGCAAATTGGGATGGTCCTTCTAAAGTTATTAAAGTAATAGGGTATATAACTTATAATCTCGAAGCTATGGATGGAAAGCTAATCCCTTATATAAGGAACATAGATTTTCTTAAGAAATACTTTATCTAATAACCTTAGATGTTCTTTGATGTAATCAAGCTTAAGTTTTGTACTATCTCATTCAATAAATAAAAAAGGGTTTTCACTTTTTTTCTTATATTTCTAAGTTACTTAACTAAGTACACAACTGTTGAAAGCATGTAACAAGCTAATTATCCTCGTACATTATGAAAGGATCTTTACCCTCATGTCTACGAGTTATCTTGTGAAAGCATGTACCAAGCTAGTTAACCTTGCACATTACAAAAGGGAAAACAATCTCAACTTGATAGCATCTTTCGAGACTCTATTTTGCTTGAAAGTATCACAAATCTCTAAGAAAGTTGCTCTATGAACACATGGATCTTTATGTGGTAAACCTCTAAATTTATTGTTTTGCATTATTTGAATGATAGCCAATTTGATCTCAAAATTGTTAGCATTAACATATGGTCTAATAACTCTAAGTTTGTGGTTCATTAAGCATTGGTACACTATAGTTCGTTATAAACCTCTCATTTACTAGATTATCTGCCATTGAATTACTTTTATTATGTTATTCCAATCTTTAACTCTTTATAACTGTTCTAAGAGGTTTTTCAATCTCAAGATCAAAAGGTTTTAGATCTTGCTCATTTAAGCTTAGACTTTTAGTCCTTCACATACAAGTTTTCACCTAAAATTAAATAAAAATATAAAAATTCTAGATTAATAATTGAATTAAAGCTTCAAATATTAAAGCACAATGTCCTCAATAACGATGCCAATTTCTTTGATTATTTGTATAATATCTAATCGAATCTTACAATGTGGTTCTAGATCAATCGGTAATTTCAAGCTCACTATCTATCTTCTCTCTTTCAAATAATTCCTTAAACCACTTTGCAATTAATCATAAGAAGATGACAATCAAAGTAATACAACACACAAGGGGATGTGCAGATATCATCTCATAGAGACAAGGGCAATAAGTACTGGAATGTGATTGTTCTATGTTATTTGGAAAATCAAATACTGAAGATGACATCTAAACTACTAATGTAATAAAAATAAACTAAAGCAATAATTGAATAGAAAAAAAAACAAACGTAATTAAAAAAGAAAGCTTTATGATAAAATGCCTAGGACACTTGTTCTCAGCAATGGAAGATCATGAAATCATTAGTCATTTAATGATGTATTGGACTAAAGGTTGCAACTATCAATTGTCTTTCTAGTAATTAGAGGTCTCTTTCGAGATGTCACTTAATATGTAACCATTCCTCCAAATCCATCTCTCGATGTGAAATACAATTGCATTACTTCATCAACTCTAACAATCCTTTGAGTGATAGCAATATATTACGTGTGTATCTCTACTCGTCAATTAACCTAATGAAAAATAATCTAGTTATATTTCAATTTATAATCTCTCGATCTATATGTTAATTATGTGTCCCAGGCCAATTTTTCTAATGGATATTTTCTTAAAAATGTCAATGTTGCATTTTATTTAATATCTCATTTATATTTTGTGTATGACTAAATTATAAATTCCATGAATAGTTAATTATGCTAAATGTCATCAAGTATGTGACTTCATAATAAAACCTTTAGGTGTAATGAATTCTATTCTAAATTGTCCTTACTCAGTAATTATTTTGATTGATGACTATGTTTTACTAGTCATGATTACTAGTCATGAATATGTGATATTAAGTATAAAACATAGATATATGTTTAAAAAATATTTTATTGGACCGACCCGCTATGAGAACATTATATGGATAAATAATCATAAGTGATTCTCATGTAATAGTATTAACTTAATCTTCTATCCTAAAAATCACCATAGATTCTAATATGATGAACTTCATGTTTTGATACAGTCCAATGTGATCTTTAATAAGATAATTATACAAATTGATATTATACATGAAGTAAAATTATATAGAGGAATATGAGTGATTAAGAAGGATTTTGTCCGTCATGTTTTTATGAGAAATATAACTATAGGCCCCTCAATAAGTTAGACTAAAAAGATTGCATGACCATGCAAAGATGAACTGATAAAGGTTATCAATGTCATTTTACATTAGTTTACTTAAAGATCGAGAAAGAATTGAACTATATAAGGATGACATGATTCATGCCTTATGTTTAAATGAGATATAATATGATAAAAGGATTGTAATACTATTTATGAAAAAGGTTATGATGGATCATTAACCTTCACATAATTTAGGTAGTCATAATGTCTTGCTAAAGGCCAGACTAGATCGCGACTACAATTTTGACTACGAAAGACAAATTGCAACCACTATCATAAAATTGCAACAGTGATATTTCAATTAGTTAAAAGTAGCTCTAACAGATAGTTAAAGAACCTATGAGGAAGTGCCACATGGCATTAGCCATTAGAAATTTTCTAAAATAGCAACTGTAATTTTTCAATCTTGATTGTAAAATGGATTTCTTGACCATGATTTCAATCTGCCAGTGTGTTAAATGCATGTTGGACTAGGTTGATCAAACCTAAGTTAAAACTTTCTTTTGATCTTAATAATGTAGATTGATACATTTGAACATCAATTTTAACTATTGATTTTGTATATTTTAAGATAAGTTTGCATTGGAAGTTGGATGGAAGTCTAAGTCTCAAGCATTATGAAAGGCATCTTGGTTTGCGGTCAAGAACCTCTAATTTGCGACTGTTATGTTGCAAAAGGAATGGATGAATTTGAGTTAGACAAATTTATGAAGCAAATCACAACCGTGATTTTGCTACGAAAGTAATGAAATTGAAATAGTTAGATTTGTAGTGACCATCATGTCCATGTTCGCGACTGTGACTTTTGGATTTCCTTAGAGGGAATCAAGTCCACAACTAGAGCATGCCAAGTGTTCAAGAGAGCCATTAGTAGTTCAAAATTCACAATCATGAAATATTGTTTGAGACTGTGACTTGATGGAGCAACTTTTCCTTATCAAACAAACGGATTCACAGTGACAAACGCATCTAAGAGAAAAAATAAATTGCAATCATGAGTTTTATTTAGCTCGAAGAACATAATGACTATTTTTTTTATAAGACCAATGGCAGTGTGCCACGTGGACTAGCCGTTAGATACAAAAGGGGTTCTCTATCATGATTTTAGTAAATTTAGTGCAAAAAGAGAAATCGCGACCATGAATGACCAGTCATGATTGTGAAATTTGTCTAATAATCATTTAATGCAAAATTTGCCTAACATACCTTAGAGATTTAGGCATAGTTTATTTGTAACACATCTTTGGTGGATGTTGCTTATAAAAACTCCACCAAACAATCATGAATGCAAGAGAATAACATTGAATATAGCCAAACTCTTGCAATTTTATTTCTCAACTTTTAATTCTTGTATATGAGTTGGTATTGGTGGGTGTAACATTAAACACCATTATTATTGGGTTTGACAGTTAGCCTAGTTGTAAAACTCTTGTATGGGTCAAGTGCGAGCCTTTGAGAAAACACTTAAGAGGTTTTTGTATGAGCCTTGAAACACAAGTTGTAAGGTTGTATGTTAGCCATAAAACACAAAGTGTAAAAGTTTGGTGTGAGCTTAGAAACACCATTTAGTGTTAGTAGAATACCCAATTGTGAAGAATTAGGGAGTGGATACAGGGTTTGTTAACATCTGAACCAATATAAAATCTGGTGTTCTATGTCTTCTCTTACTTCTTCTATTTCTATCTCTTAATACCTTCCGTCTAAATTTTTGAATTTCCCACCAATTCAACTCACCTTCTTGGTGTTCAAGGACTAATAAGTGGTATCAGAGAAAGGTCTAATTAAAACCCTTAATTGTGTGAGTAAAGACAAATGGCATAAGAAGGAATCCATACCTATCTCATATTTTCGATGGATCTTACTATATGCATTGAAAGTATATAATGGAGATATATTTAGACAATGATGTGATAGATCTTTAAGATATAGTTGCAAAAGTATGAAAGCATCCTACCAAGGTGGTTAATGGAAGTGAAGAATTAATCTTAAGGGAGGAATGGGTGAAAGATCACAGAAGATCAAATGAAAGGAATAAAAAGGCAATAACAATTTTTCTTAGCTCCTTGTCAAGGGAGGAGATATGAAGAGTAAAACACTATTTGGAAGGCATTGGAGAATTGCCACGAAGGAATAACCTTAGTGAAGTTTAGTTGATTAGAGATGTATGTGATCAGATGAGAGCTATTCATGATTAAAGACAATGAAAGCATCACCGCTATGACAAATAGATCCTATCTATCATCATAAATATGAAGAAATTTGAAAGAGTACTCACCACTCATGAGATAAACACTAAAATAATTAAACCTTTACCTCTAAAAAAGTTTGGTACAAGGACGTGCAGTATTCAAGAGTCAAATATAGAAATTAAAAAAGTGCCAACAGGTCCTCATAAGCAAGCTTCTTATCATGAGCTGACATTGAAAAAAGATGATGAAATGAAGAAGATGAGAGGGCAAGGGGACAAGAATGATTAAACAGAAAAGAAGACCTTGGCCCTTAAAATTCTCAACTAAAGAAAAAGAGGTAAAAGTTGTCTCAAGTGATGATAATAGTGAAAAAGAAAAAGATGAGCTAGCCATGCTTTCTAAAAGGACCAAGGAGTTGATAAAGAGAAGAAAGGATAGAAGGAACTTCAATAAGACATCTCTTAACCTCAAGGAAAAAAAGAATAAAGTGATTTGGTATGAATGTGGCAAGCTAGGTCATATTAAATATAACTGCCCCAAGCTGAAGAAGAAGAGGAAGAAAGGGGGCAAGGAAAAGAAGAAAAGCTTCAAAGCCACTTGGGATGGTAACTATAGTGAGAAGGAGGAAGATGATGAAGTAGCAAATCTTTGTTTTATGACACAAGAGGACTCTTCTAATGAGGTAAGTTCTTCACCTCATTCTAGTGATAATTGTGATCCATATGATGATGTAGATGATGAGCTCCTTAAAGCTTTTACTTTGAGATATGATAAGTATAAGTCACAAATGAAAACTTACAAAAAGAAATGCTCAAAACTAGAAAATAAGTTTAACTCAATAAATGAGCTTGTAAGTGAGTTGAGAACTTCAAATGAAGAACTCAAAAAGTCTTCTTCTTCTCTAAACTCTTTGAGAAAGGAAAATGATTCCTTAAAAGGAGAAGTAATAGAGCTTAGAAATTCTATTTCTAAGTTTCACACAGGGAATGAAGCTTTAGATACATTAATTGCATCTCAAAGACCTCCTATAATAAGACATGATCTTGGCTTCAATAGAGCCTTTTCATCTACACCTCCTATCACAACATTTATTAGAGCATCAGCCCTTTAAACATTTAATATTAAGGTAATTAGGAGGAAGAGTGCTCCTAACACTAAGCCACCTATACTCAAGGGCAAGGGAAAAGTGCCTCAAGGCTCAAAGCATAAGCCTAAAAGGGCTAATCATGCATTCATCTACACTAAGAAGCATGCTTACCCAAACACACATAAAAAATTCTTCTATACTCCTTATCATTCATGCACATGCCTATACTCTCATCACTATGGTATGAAAAAGGTCACTTACTCATACTAAAGTTATGTATAGGAGAAAGACTTACAAGTCTAAGCTCCATTGTCACTATTGTATGAAATTTGGTCACATAAACATTTTCTGCTATATTAGAAAGGCTTAACTTAAATTAAAGGACCCTTCAAGACCTAACCCTTAAGGGCCTAAGTATGCTTAGGTACCCAAACAAAGGTGATTTATTTTTGTTGTGTAAGAATGTTTGGCAACCACTAATGATGAAAATGATTGGCATGTGGATAGTGGGTACTTAAAGCACATGATAGGCAACAAAAAGCTATTCATAGCCATAAAAGATAAGAAAGGTGGCAATATCATTTTTGGGAACAATGTCAAGGGTAAGGTAATTGGCATTGGAACAATTAGTAAGAATGGTTGTTCACTTATTGATAATGTTCTTTTAGTAGAAGGTTTGCAACATAATTTATTAAGTGTAAGTCAATTATGTGATAAAGGTAATAAAGTTACTTTTGACCCTATAGAATGTTAGGTTACCACTTTGGTAAATAATAAGTTAATCTTTAAGGTGAAATAAGGGACAATACCTACTTAATTGACTTAGACAATTTGGCTCACCAATCCTTCAAAGGGTCTTGTGTCTCTTAGCAATGAAGCTTGGCTTTGGCATAAAAGACTTGGTCATGATAGCATGGAGCTCCTATAAAGCCTATCTAAAGGAGAGCAATGGAAGGTTTTTCCAAGCTAAAATACTCTAAGGACAAGACATGTGGACCTTGCTAAATAGGGAAGCGACATCAAACTTTTTTCAAACTAAAGAATGTTGTAAGTACCTCGAGACCTCTACAACTCATCCATATGGACTTAATTAGACTTGCTAGGAGTGCCAGTCTCAGTGGAAAGCATTATGCATTTGTCTTAGTTAATGATTACTCTAGGTTTACTTGGATATTCTTTCTAGCTTATAAGACTGACACATTTGATGCTTTTAAAAATTTTGTAAAAAGAGTTCAAAATGAAAAATGTAACTTCATTTATTTTATGTGAAGTGACCATGGAAAGGAATTTCAAAATGAATCTTTTGAAATGTATTGCTTAGAGAATGAGATTTCTCATAAATTTTCTACTCCTAGAATACCACAACAGAATGATATTGTAAAGAGGAAAAATAAGACTTAAGTAAATAGGTCTAAAACTTTGTTTATTGAGTATTCTTTGCTTAATTACTTTTGGGCAGAAGCCATTAATACTCCTTGTTATATTGCTAATTGCATTTTCAAAAGACCCATTCTCAGCAAAACTTATTATGAGATTTGGAATAGTAGAAAACCTAAGATTGCATACCTCGGAGTCTTTGGGTGCAAATGCTACATTCTAAATACTAAGGACAACCTTGAAAATTTTGCTTTTAAGACAAATGAAGGTAATTTTTTTTAGGCTACTCTACCTCTGGTAAAGCCTATAGAGTATTCAACAAAAGTACTATGGTAGTTAAAGAATTAATGAACATTGGATTTGATGAATCTAGTATTCTTGATTTTGAGAGAGGTTCTCTTATTGATAATCTTGTAAGTGACTTTGAGAATTTGAAACTAAATTCAACTCCAAAATAAATAGTGATTGATCTTAAAGATAACAAGTCATTACATGAAGTTGAAGGATTTCAGCCATAATAAGTAGAAAACCCAACTCAAGATCTTCCTAAGGATTGGATATTCTCCAAATATCACCCAAATGACCTAATCATTGGTAAGACATCCAATCGAGTAAGTACTAGATCTCAACTTCATGCATTAGATAATAATATTGCATTTGTTTCTCAATTTAAGCCAAAATCAATTGATAAGGTTGTTGATAATGAAAGTTGGGTGATTATTATGCAAGAGAAACTCAACTAATTTGAGAGAAATAAAGTTTGGAAACTTGTTCCTAGGCCTAAGGAACACCCTATTATGGGATGCAAATGGGTGTTTAGGAACAAGTTAGATGAGCAAGGTTTCATTACTAGGAACAAAGTTAGAATGGTTGCAAAAGGATACAACAAAGAGGAAGACATTGATTATCATGAAACCTATGCCCCGTATGAAGATTGAAGGTCATTAGGATTCTTTTAGCATATGCATGTCACATGAATTTTAAACTTTTTTGAATGGATGTTGATAGTTCTTTATTTTAAGTATTTTTAGAGTTAGTTTTATTGTTAATTGAGTCTAATTTGAAGAAAAATACCAGATGATGTCTCACTTTTGGCTATTAATTTGTAATTTTATAGGAAATCCTAGAAATTGGAGCTAATTGATGAATTATGGGAGTATTTTAGGTGAAATTATGTAGTTTTAGAAATTTAGGGACCAAACACAAATTTAACAATTCAGGGACCAGTTATGATATTTTTCTGACAAAATTTTAGTCCATTCCTAATTCAAATTAGAAAGGATCTGTGCATTTTTTGGGAAATTGGATCATGACTTATCCTAAATTAGAGAGAGAGAATTTGTTCGTAATTGGTAGAGGATGATATTTTCCTATTTTGAAGGAGACTAAGGGAAGTATATATAAAATGAAGAGAATTCAAAAGAAAGAGGAGAAAGAGAGCTTTGTTTTGTTTATTTTATTTTATTTTTATTTTTTATGGAGAGTTTTTGCTTTGTTTTATTTTTTCTTTTTCTGGAGAAGAAGTTGTCCACAAAAGGAGAATTATTAATCATCCATTAAGCTTGAAGAAAATAAAAGGCTACAAGGGTTTTATCATGAAAAATTTTTCTATTTTATTTTCTTTTTATTTTGATGTTGGCTAGTAATTCCATTATGCACTAAATTAGGTAGAAACTTGGGTATGATGAACCCTAGTATGAGTTTTGAATTATGATTTTCTTTAGATAATATAATCTTTTCATTATTTTATGGAATTCAATTGTGTTTGCTCTTTATCTCCTTGAATTGATATGTCTAGAATATTGATTATTGTTTTACAATTTTTTAAACTTAGATTGAGAAATCAAGTTATTGAAAAATTTAGCACAATTGAAAGGAGTTACATGTACCCCTAGATATAAGATAACATAAATCCTCTGAATTAAGGTCAAACCTAATAGTGAAATTCAAGGAACTATAATGCAATTTGAGGGGTTTTAATTAGGAAGAGATTCCAATTAATCAACCTATGATTTGATGTTAAGTATATTGAGAAAGATTTTAACATACCAAAAAGATTTTTAGGGTTCCATAAATATTGAATTAGATTGTGTTGTTGGAAAATTAATTTCTTAACAAGATTTAAGGGGATTCAATACTTGAGTGTCGTTTGTTATACTGGTCATCTTTTTCCCACTAGTTCATATTCTCATTATTCTATTAGTCGAACTAACTTATTTTAGTTTTTAGTTAGTTAATTAATTCTCTTGAATTTACTAGTTAAATAATAGATAAAGAGTTAATACCAGTACTTTTAGTCCTTGAGGGATCGACACTTAATGCTCCCATGCCATACTATACTTGATAGGTGCACTTGTCTATTCGATCTATAGGTATTGGCATCGGATCGTATTAAGTTTTTTGGTGTCATTTCTGGGGACTAAAATATTAGGAACACTTTATATATATTAATTTAGCCAATTTTTATTTTTTGTAATTTTTTTCGTTTCATTTTACCCTTCTTGTTTTAGTCTCATTTTCTAAAAAATTTTGTTGTGGTTTTTACTCCTTTCAAAAAAAATTAAAAAAATTAAACAATAAAAATAAAAATAAAAATAAAATAAAATCCAAAATTATAAAAATTTGATTTGTTATATGAATTTTAATTAATATGATTTTTATTATAGTGTTTTGTTTTTGTAGGAATTTTTTTTTAAAAAAAAAGAATAGAGGTCCAGATGGTGTGCGGTTTTTGTTGCACACCTGTTTGCGGTCCAAGTAAGGCCATATTTGTGTGGTCTAAGCACCACATGTGGGTGGTTAGGACCGCACAAGTAGCCTTATCCTAGTCCTTGTACAGTTCTCAAATGCACTAATATGCGTTGATGCACACAAGGGGAATAAAATAAATAAATAAATAGTAATAATAATAAATAAAATTATATATATATAAAAAATAAAAAACACAACTTTCCTATTTTGCACTCGTCCTCCTCTCCATCGACCACAATCCCTCCATCATTGATACAAACTGCAGCAATAGCAACCGCACTGACACCCGATTGTCTTCTTTCGTGGTGTACACCACCTACACCTTGAGATTCCAAGGAAATTTCCTAATTCTTTTTCTTTTTTTCTTTTTTTTAGTGTGCTATTTGTTTGTTTTGTCGTGCTGAAAACTTTCTTCTCTACATTGAGGACAATGTGTCTTAAGTATGGGGGAAGGTTTGTATTATTTGACAATTTTATTTTTTTTTATTTTACTTTCTTCATATATATATATATATATATATATATATATATATATATATATATATATTGTGTGAATGACTCATTATTTGCTTAGTAGTTCCCTCATTCTCATCTTAACATGGTCAAAAATATCTACTTATGCCTTGAATTCACTTTCTTAATTTGCAAACCTTGTTTTCTACCATAGATATTTAATTATCACTATCTTTAAAGAAAATTTCAAGGTTTGGAACTTTACAAATTCTTAAAAAATTAAAATTCATTTTTTTACACTATAAAGAAAGGTTTGAGCCTCTTTTCCTTGTAATCTGCTTAATTTTGAGAATTCCTTGTTGAGTGAGTCCTCAAATAGTGCTAGAGTCTCTAGAACTTGATTTTGTTATCATTTTGAGACCACATTATCAAATACAAGCATAAAAATGATTAAGGAAATTTAGGATTAGTCACTTGTTCTTTTTTTTTTCTTTATCCACCCTTTTATCCATTTAGTAAGCCCCATTGAGGCTATAATAACCTTATTTTTTCCCATGTTTAGCAAGCCAATGAAGCCTAGACTCTCGAGATATTAAATTGATCATGTTTGCTTTGATATGAGATTTGGTTTCTATAATTACAAGGGGTTTTTTCATGAAATTAATGAGAAGTCTTCAGTGTGAGGTTGAGTGTTTGATTCTTTACGGTGGGAATAAGAGAATGTTATTTGATTAATTGCTTGATTTTTGAATTGTTGCATTGTGTAATTTTATAATAACTCTTTTTTCTTCCTCTCAAAATATAGAAGTCAAAAAAAATATATGAAAGAAAAAATAAAAAAGTTCAAAAATAATCAAATAGGAAGAAGAGGTTGTATTTCTTTATCAAGGTAATTCAATTCTATTTTGTAAAAAAATATAAAGTAAGAGCCTAGAATTTCTATTGTTTTTAAGGTCCATGAGAGTGAGATTATGTTTTGGGCGTGAGATTTATTCTTTATTAAGAGATTATGTATGTTTCATTTGAAAGAGTATTTAGTAAGCATACTCAATTATTTTGCAGTCCACTAGCCTAAAAACAACTACCCTCTACCAAGGCCTCATTACAACCAAAAGAAAGACCTTTTGATTTGTGCTTGTTTTTGAATTTAAGTGGTGGAGATGTGATTTATTCTCAAGCTTATGATAGACTTTTAAGTTATTTGTTGGATGATGAGAGCATATACTAACCTTTAAACACTTGGAATGAGGGGTACATTGTGCGAAACTTGATAAATAAATTTATTTTTTTTGGATTTGTGGATGGATAATATTTGATGCATTTGATTTATGGATAATTATGATTAAATAAGTATGCTAGAACAAAATTTTTGCAAGTTTGAGAATTGATGAATTTTTTGCATAGCTCGATTAATTCAATTTGTTATGTCGATGACGGAATGAAATATGTTTATGAGTCAATTATGTTAGTCTTGATGTGTTTTATGCTTAGTGCTTTTCTTGTTTTGTTTTGAGCCTTTTGTTCGTTTCTTTTTCCGTTAGCTTCGTATTTGTTGCTTAAGGACAAGCAAAACGCTAAGTGTGAAAAATTTGATAGTTCTTTATTTTTAATATTTTTAGAGTTAGTTTTATGATTAGTTGAGTCTAATTTAGGGGAAAATACCATAAGATGTATCACTTTTGGCTTTTAATTTGTGATTTTATTGGAAATCCTAAAAATTGGAGTTGATTGATGAATTATGGGAGTATTCTGGGTGAAATTGTGCAGTATTAAACAAAAATTTAACAGTTCAGGGACTAGTACTAATATTTTTCTGGCAATATTTTAGTCCCTTCCAAATTCAAATTGAGAAATGATCCGTGCATTTTTTCTGAGAAGCTTCACTATGACTTATCCTAAATTGGAGATGGAGAATTTGTTCCTAATTGGTAGAGGATGATATTTTTTCTATTTTGAGGGATACTAAGGGGAGTATAAATAGAAGAAGGAGAATTCAAAAGAAAGAGGAGAAAGAGAGCTTTGTTTTGTTTATTTGATTTGATTTTTATTGTTTCTGGAGAGTTTTTGCTTTGTTTTATTTTTCCTTTTTCTAGAGAATAAACTATCCATAAGAGGAGAATTATTAGCCATCCATCAAGCTTGAAGAAAATAAAAGGCTACAAAGGTTTTATCATGAAAACTTTTCTATTTTATTTTTATGTTGGCTAGTAGTTCCATTATGAACTAAATTAACTAGGCACTTAGGTATGATGAACCCTAAGATGAGTTTTGAATTGTGATTTTCTTTAGATAATACAATCTTTTCATTATTTTATGGAATTCAATTGTGTTTGCTCTTTATCTCATTGAATTGATTTGTCCAAATTATTTATTCTTGTTTTACAATTCTTTAAACTTAGAGTGAGAAATCAAGTTATTTAATAGATTTAACACAATTGAAAGGAGTTGTATGTGCCCCTAGAGATTGAATAAAATAAATCCTTTGGATTAAGGTCAAACCTAATAGTGAAATTCAAAGAACTATAATGCAATTGTAGGGTTTTAATTAGGAAGAGATTCTCATTAATCAATCTAGGATTATATGTTAATTATCTTGAAAAGGATTTTAACATACTAAAGGGATTTAGGATTTTAACATACTAAAGGAATTTAGGATTTTAACATACTAAAGGGATTTCCACAGTTCTATTAATATTGAATTAGATTGTATTGTTGAAAAATTAATTTCTTAACAAATCTTAGGGGGAATTCAATACTTCAGTGTTGTTTGTCATACTGGTTACCCTTTTCCCACTAATACATATTTTTATTATTCTAGTTTATCAAATTAATTTATTTTTGTTTTTAATTGGTTAATTAATTAACATAAATTTATTGGTTAAATAATATATAAAGAGTTAATACCAATACTTTTAGTCCTTGAGGGATCAACACTCGATACTTCTACGTTATACTATACTCAATAGATACACTTGCCTATTCTATTTATAGGTATTAGTCTCAGATTGTATCAGATGTTAAAAGTGAATTTTTGAATGGTCTCATTAAGGAGGAAGTTTATGTTGAACAACTTCTTAGTTTTAAATCTCATATTTTTCCAAATCATGTTTTCAAAATTAACTAAAGTCTTATGTGGTTTGAAGCAAGCTCTAAGAGCTTGGTATAAAAGGCTTAGTTCATTTCTTTTACAAAATAATTTAAAAAAAAGGCAAGGTTGATACAATTTTATTTGTCAAAGGCACAATAAAGATACACTCATCATACAAATTTATGTCGATGACATTATATTTGGTGCTATTAATGAATCTCTTTGTAAAGATTTTGCTAAGTGTATGACTAGAGAATTTGAGATGAGCATGATGGGTGAGCTCAAGTTTTTCCTTGGTTTACAAATTAAGCAAACCGAAAAGGGCATCTTCATTAACCAAGCCAAGTACACAAAGGATCTACTCAAGAGGTTTGGCATGAAAGGATGCAAAGGAGCAAAGACACCAGTAAGTGCAACATCAAACTAGACAAAGATGAATCCGGTAAGCCAATTGATGAAAAAAGGTATAGAGGTATGATTGGTTCTCTCATCTATCTTACTGCTTCTAGACTTGACATCATGTTTAGTGTACGCATGAGTGCTAGGTTTCAATCTTGTCCTAAGGAATCTCATTTAAATGCTATTAAAAGGATTCTTAAATATTTACATGACACATTACATTTAAAATTATGGTATCATAAGAAATCATCATTTAGTTTTATTCAATATTTGGATACGGATTATGCAAGTGGTTTATTAGATAGAAAGACTACGTCTGGAACTTACCAATTTATAGGAGAATGTTTAGTTTCTTGGTTTAGTAAAAAGCAAGTTTTAGTTGCCTTATCCACCGCTGAAGCAAAATATATGGCGGCGAATTGTTGTTACACTCAAGTTCTTTGGATGAAACAATAACTCAAGGATTATGAAAAGGATGTTGCTCACATTCCCATCAACTATTATAACATAAACGCAATAAATCTTTCAAAGAATCTCATCCAACATTCTAGGAGTAAGCATATTGACATTAGACGTCATTTTCTTAGAGATCATATCCAAAGTGGTTATGTGGTGTTAGAGTTTATTAACACCAATCATTAATTTACAGACATTTTCACTAAACCCCTTAATGAAGAAAGGATGAACTTCATTAAGAGGAGCTAAGGATGCTTGATGGTAGCTCCCTAGTATGAAAATTGATCCCACCTTATATTATTAATTTTCTTTCCTAATTTGATTATTTGAATGATATGTTTGATAATTGTGTACGTTGATTACTTTAGATATGTTAATTATTTATGTAATTGTGTTTTTCAATGCCAATTTGCTTGAATTAATCATCATTACGTTAAGTTAATCACATCTAGAAAGGTCAATTTTTATTCTTTCTTTTTTTTCTTTTTGCCTCATAATTCATAATCGCTATTTACAAGCACTCATCTGTTTTTAGTCAAACTCCTAATTTGCTATTGCGATTTTAAATGGACATTACAAATTTTTTTCAAAATTCAAATTTTTTGGCCATTAACTCCTTCACTTTTCAAGGATTTCTTATCCATTACTAACAGATTTCGTAATTAATGATCGCGACCAGCTAATAGTGATAGCGAAGTTTGGTAACTTTCAGGCATTGATTGATTTGACTATCAGTCAGTGCTAGCCCCTCATTTAATGCATTTTTTACCATTTTATTATCATTTTTCTTCAATTTTCTATGTATTTAAACCATCCTAACACTCTTTTATTCCACTTTTACCTTTTCTTTTCATTTATCATTCATTTCTTCTTTTATTCCACTTTTACCTTTTCTCTTCATTTATCATTCATTTCTTCTCTCAAACCTTCTAAACTCTTTCAACTTTGATCCTTTATGGCACCTAAGAAACTAACTAGAGTAGAAAAAGGGAAGGGCATTGCCCAACCTCCAAGCCCTCCTCCCCTTCACCTAATGAAAAGGAATAACTAAAGAAGAAAAAGATAGGTACAAAGCAAACTCAAATAAAATTATATAAGCCAATAAAATTTCTTCTACTTTTCTACTTGATTCACTTAGAATTAAGGATGAAATCTATGCCTTTTTTTTTCCAAACTTAGGTTGAAATGAATTCATCTTTAGGGATGAACCTAGGTATGAGGAGATCGTTAAAGAGTTTATGTGCACTGTCACATTGAGCAAGAGAGTAGAATCAAAAGCAGGTTATACGGTTTGGTTTTCAGGGCTTTTGGGAACCCCCACTTTATAACCTTTACCCAACTTTCTTCCTTCTTCAACCTTCAAGTGGGAGATGATATTCCTTTCATTATCTCTGCACCTAATATCATTTATTCTGAATTTTGGTTAGAGATCTCCATTGAAACCAAACAAAACTCAATAACATCTCCGGCCAAATACATTATGACCTTTACCAATTGGCTTCTCCTCCTTATAATCACCTTTTCTATAAATGCTAGGGGTGATGGGAATGAAAAAGTTTCCCAAAAAGACCTAGCATTTATGTTTTGTCTAATAAAAAATAAGCCAATTCAAATAGGTCGATACCTTATGGATTAGTTGATTCACATGAGTACAAAGCTTAAAAGCCAATTTCTCCTCCCTTCTCATGTCATAGCTATTTACAGATATGTAAGAGCCCTTAACGAGGAAAATGAAAAATTTTTCACCAAAAAATGCTTGCCCTCCCAAAACTTCCTTGATTTGTAGTATTTGATTAATGTCAAAGAAATCCATCCAGATACCTATGCATATACCTTGTGATCTCTTGGGACTAAGAAGTAAGAGACAACTCAGGCTTCAAAAAGAAAGAGGCTTGTGATAGAGGAGAATGCCCAATTAATTCCTTCTCCTAAACCAAAAGCTAAACCTAAGACTTCTGCCATCTCTCTTTCTTCGATTAATAAGAAGTTGGACAAGGTGATGCATATGATTAAAAGGAGATTTCTTCTTCTTTCCAACCTTCATAGTGACCTAGTGGATCTTTAAGAAAAGGTGGGTGCAACACCTTGCCATCTCCTAAACTTTCAAGAATGGGAGGATACTCTAAAGGAAAAGGAAGACTAAGAAATGGAATAAGGAGATAAGGCCCAAGCAGAAGGAGGAAATGAGTTTGGAGATTCTGATGATGATGAGATCTCTCTAATCTTTTAGTTTTCTTAGGCTTGTATTTTTTTTTTTTTTGGGTTTTTTGGCCTAAGTTTGTGATCCTATAAGTTACTATTTATTTTATGTTTATTTGTGTTTTTTGTTTTAATATCAATAAAATTTGAAATTTTTGTTCCCTCTACGGTTGTTCTTGATATATGGTTATTCTCTATTTGCATCACTTTATAGTTATCCTTATAATTATCTTATTCTCTCTTTTTAATCTTGACAAACGAAGAGAGAAATAATGAACTTGCATGCTATAATTAAGGAGTATAAACTGAGGGGAGCAATTTTAAATAGTTTATTTGCCTTTTAAGTTTTAATTAGTATTAACCATCTCAACTTTACACTTATGCATTCTTTATCCCTTACAACATCAATCTAAGTTGTCAAAATAAAAAAGGGAGAGATTGTTAGAATAGGTTACTCAAACCTAAGTCAAAACTCTCTTTGAAACTTGACAATGTAGATTGATATGTTTTAACATTAATTTTAAGTGTTAATTTTACAAATTTTAAGATAGGTTTGCATTAAAAGTTGGATAAGAGTCTAAGTCTCAAGCATTGTGAAATGCATCCTAATTCATGGTCAAGAACGTTTAATTTGCAACTGCTATCTTGCAAAAGGAATGGATGAATTTAGGTTAGATGAATTCACAGAGCAAATCGTTGCCTTAATTTTGCTAATAAAGTAATGAAGTTGAAACAATCAGATTCATAATAACCATCATGTCCATATTCACGATCGCGACTTTTGGATTTCCCTGAAAGGCATCAGGCCCACAACTAGAGTATGCCAAGTGTCTAAAAGAGTCGTTAGTAGATCAAATTCATGATCATGAAGTATTGTTCAAGGCCGTGACTTGATGGAGCAACTTCTATTTACTAAACATATGGATTCACAGTGACAATTACATCCAAGAGAAAAATAAATTATGACTACAACTTTTGTTTGGCAAGAAGAACATAATAGTTATTTTTCTCAAAAGACTAATGGTAGCGTGCTATGTGGAGCTATTATATATAAATGATTTCAGCAAATTTAATATAAGAAGAGAAATTGCGACCACAAATGATCAGTTACGACCATAAAATTTGTTTAACAGTCATTTAATACAAAATCTACATAGCATACCTTAAAGATTTAGACATAGTTTATTTGTAACATCTCTTTAGTGGTTGTTGCCTATAAATACTCCACGAAACATACATGAATGCAAGAGAATAACATTGAATATAACTAAACTCTTACAATTTTGTTTCTTAACCTTTAATTCTTGTATGTAAGTTGGTATTGTTGGGTGTGAACATTAAACACCATTGTTATTAGGTTTGAGAGTTAGCCTAGTTGTAAAACTTTTGTATAGATTAGGTGTGAGTTTTTGGGAAAACACTTGAGAGGTTTTTGTATGAGCCTTAAAACATAAGTTGTAAGGTTGTGTGTGAGCCATAAATCACAAAGTTTAAAAGTTTGGTGTGGGCTTGAAAACACCATTTAGTTTTAGTAGAATACATAATTATGGAGAATTAGAGAATGAATGTAGGGTTTGTCAACATTTGAACCACTATAAAATCTAGTGTCTCTATCTCTTCTCCTACTTCTTCGATTTCCATCTCTCAATACCTTCCCTCTAAATTTTTAAAATTTCTACCAATTCAACCTCCCCTTCTTAGTGTTCAAAGGCCAAAAATGTAGATTTTTTAGCTGTTGGAGAAAGATATGGCCATAACATCTTTGTAACAGTCATTTAGAGGGTAAAGTTTATTGATATCCCCTCTAAAGGTCCTTAAGGCATGAAGAACTAATTTCATTTATGGCCAAACCCTTGCACTTCATTTAAACATCATTTATTATTCTTTTGAGATATTGTAAAGCTTTGAATGTTATTATAAGATTTGTTGTGATTCTTAAACACTTAAGAATTGGGTTTGAGTGTGCCATACAAAACTTTTGTGTAGGTTTAAGTGTGTCTTAAGAAAACACTTATAAAGGGTTTGAGTTTAGGCCTTGAGAAAATATTTATAAGATTGGGTGTGAGCCAAAACACTAAGATGAGAGTCAACTTGGAAAACTTCATTATATAAATATTGCTATAGTGACAATCCGAATTGAGGTTGGCGAGTGGATGTAGGCTTGTTATACCCAAACCACTATAAATTTTGTGTGTTCTTTTCTTCCTCTCTTTAACTCTTCACTTTCGTAATTTCTAATTTCCCAGCAAGCCAACCTCCTTTCTTTGTGCATAAAGGCAAACAACTTGAATTAGCTCTTCAAACTTCTCTATGAACTCATCAATACTCTAACCCTATGCTTATTTTAGCTTCTCAAACTCTATAAGTTTTTGTTTCCTCACACTTTCTAGAAAGGCCCAATCTAAAAAAGTGTAAAAAACTACCCCTATGTCAAATTCCTTAAAAGACATGATATTATTCTTATATCAATCCATCGACCTTCTAGAATGCAAGATAAACCATGACATCTCAATCGCCACCCAATCAGTCACCTTTAAACCATCAATCAACTTTTTTTTATTTATAGGTATTGAAAAAGATCACTGCCATTAATAAATTTTAGAGGTTTGAGCTTGAGGTCCTCATATATCTTAGTAGTATTAACTACTTGTAAGTCTTCTTTTTAAGAATTGGAGTAGGCTATGGAGTAAGTGCTACCTAAGCTAGCTCTTCTAACATTTTGCTCGAGTACTTGTTACATTTTAAGTAAAGTGGTGGCAAGATCAACTCTAAGTACTACATTCTTATTTTGGTTCTCCTCCGGTGGTTGAAGTTAATTTCTAGCTTCATTAAAGCCTCTAGTAGCTTCACTTCTAGCACCCCTTCCACTACCAACAATAGGTTCATCCATAGGTACAGGAGCAGGAACAACAGTTGAGCCCTGTGCCTCTTCTGGTGGCTCACCTTGCAATCTAGCTAATTGCTAATGTGCACTCATCTTAAAAAGAGTGATGGTTAATACCTTATAAAATAGAACAAGTTTCTAATTATCATAGGTAAATAACCATCACATAGACATATCATTATGTAAACACTTACATACTCATCCTATCGCTTAGCTCTAACATAACAAGGAAACACAACATTACACATATTTCTAATCCTAAGTGAACATCTAAAAGACATTACAAATCCTATATTACACTGGTTTTAACCTTAATAGCTCTTACATCATCTAATCGCCTAGGTTTGACCATATAAACATGGTGCTTTGGTATCATTCTATCATGACCTACCTTTTGGTCATGCTAGTGCTAGGTACTTAGGAGACCTAAGGTCCCCTAAACGACTACCAAGCATATTAGTTTAAAATCATTTTATAAAATCATTCATCTTAAATACATAAGTCGCTTGTAAATGGGGAGGTTTATTCATCAAGCCTATAGCCATTTCATGCATCACCATCATGTTTATATTATACTTAATTTTGTAACTCATTTTAAATCATTTAAATAAGGGATATCATCCCACAAAATATATGTATAAGCTACCACTTAGTGTGTTTATTAGGAATTTATACAAGTCCCTAAGTCTTAATATAACAAAGTTCATTATATATATATATATATATATATATATATATATATATATATATATATATATATATATATATATATATATATATATATATATATATA
>CATIWR010554213.1:0-25380 GCA_949677035.1 Omphalea diandra | reverse complement strand
GGAAAAAAAGGTATCGATCCATTCACCCATTCCTAAATGCAAAGGCCACTAAACCAACACACACATACATATATATACATTGGTTATTTTACTACATACAGACATGAAATCATGTATTATTTTTATTTTTTAAATTCTAATATTAAGTTTATATTATTTAAATTTATTCAAAATTTAATATTTTTTCATATTCTATATTTATCTTTACTTATGACCAAATTGACTTAAATCTAATAGAAATTTTATATTTATATTTTTTAATATATGTATTTCATGTATATTTTGATTATGTTTAATATTTATTTTATAATATTGAATATTGCTTAAATATCAAAAGAATATAAAAATAATAGAGTTTTAGAATTTGCATTGAAATTAAGTTTATTTAATTAATAAAACAAGAAATTAAAATGGGAAAGTGTTATGTGTATACTTCCATCCTATTTAAAGCATGAAATTTACTTTCATAGTCATTTAAAGGGGAAGAAATAAGTATTGCCTTAATCTTCTACATCAAATAGCGATGGTTCAATTGTATATTTCTTTCCTCTAGTGCTCATAATCCTTTTTCTATTTGTATTTTAATGTTTGATGTTTAAAGATATTTCTCTGGATTAGAGTAATACATATAATAAAACTTTTTATATCTAACTTAACCTTTAAATCAAGAATATTTTAATTGATTCAAAAGTTTTAAATATATATATATATATATATTATTTTTATTTTAGGTAAAATTATTAAATTAATTATTTGATATATAAACAATTAAAATTGTCATGTAAAACAATCTAAATAAAAATAAAAATTAGTAAAAACTACAAAATATTAATTAAAAAATAAGACAAAAATAATATATATTGTAAAATTTAAAATAAATATTTAGTTAATTATATTTTTAGCAAATATTTTAATTTTATTAATAAATAAAATATTTAAATTAATTAATATATAAAATTTATTTTAATCACATACTCAATTTTAAACAATTATTTATTATTTATCAAATAATTGTATTGATAATACAATATTTTTAATAAATGACAATTTAATATATTTTTATTTGAATAAAAGACCAGTGAGCTCTCCAAACACTTTCAAATGGATAACTTGAACTCAAATTAACTATTTGAGTTTATTGAATCTCCAACCTAATTTAATTAGTTTCGTTGGCCCCTAATCTGGATGTATGTGGGTGCATGTCAACCACGCAGTCAATAATAATTAAAAAGAAAAAATTAAAGATAATAAAGAAATTAAAATTTCTAATCTTTAATTCTTGCATTTACTCTATTTTCTTTGTCAATTTTTTCCTTCTTTCTTTATAATATTCCTCTCCATCATCATATGCACCAATATTACCATTCTTATAGATATATAAATACCAGAAATGATTCATCATATTCTCCTCTTTCGAAAAGGTGGCCACAAACTTTATTTTTAAGCTTTTGAAGCTAATTAATTTAATTAATGAGAGGATAAAAACAGTTGGGTCAGTGCAACAATATTTCATGCTATAGTTCGCAAAAAAAAAAAAAAAAAACAGAGCTTAAGTGAGAAATGAAGAGAGAGATATGATCAACGAATTTTGGTCAATAATTTTGTGATCAAATTCTTAATGAAGAACAACTTCGACCTCTTGAAATCAATACCCTCAAAAGAAAATCAGGATGCTTTCTACTTGCTGAACCCTTTTCCTTCTTAATCATTTTATTTTATTTTGATGTTGATTTAAATTTTTGGATTTTAAATCATATAGTTAGAAAGAACCCATTAAAGTGTAGTTCAATTAAAATTAAATGATAAAATAAAATAATTAATTAAATTATGTGAATCAGTCTCATACATTGATTTTATAGTTAGTTACGAGATGGACGTATCAATATACATATCTCTTAATTTTTTTTAAATAATTTATTATATTTTTTAAGTATAAAAAGAGTAATTACTTAAAAATATATATACATATATATTTAAATAAATGTTGCTTTAAAAAAATAAAAAAAAAGTCTTTATTTATATTTTATTTTCTTTCTTTTTATTTATTCTGTTTAAAAAAAAGATTCCTAAATTTTTTTATTGCCCGCTCTTGTGATTAGTTCCCACTTTCTGTTGAGTAGCAGAAATGTTTTATTTCTCCACCATCATTGTATGTAGCCTTTCTCCTAAAGAAGACAAATTTGTGTCTTTCATCCTGACTCACTCTTCTAAAAGGAATTTTGATAGATATTCCTATGAAGTTAATTCTTTTTATTGAAGACAATGTTTAGGAATTCTGATATTATTTCTTGCCATTCGCTATTTATATTTTGATAATGGTCTTTGTCGTACCCTTGTCTTGATTGATTCTCAACATTATTGATTCAAAAAATATTTGATTTCTGTGTGTTTGATGCTGTTTATAGGGGTTGCTAATAAGGTAATCTCGAAAAAAAAATTTTCGGTTCTTTAATTAGTTGTATCTAAATCTGTATACAAATGAAAGAACCATCTCTGAGTCATTCTTTAGAATGTGCGGAGATACGCATCCCTATGCCAAGCCCTGTATTCGTACCGTTCAAAGGAAAAAAAAAAAAAAAATTTATATTCATGAACTTTGCCAAATTTTTTCATTTTTCTACTCATGGGTATTTGACAATTGTCTTCTGCCATTCAAAAAGTAAAACTAGTTTGGGATTTTATTTTTTTTTTGTTTGTCCATCTATTTCATTTTCTTGCAATTAACTTTTACCTTCAACATGTGAGTTAGCCATTCTATATTTCTTCATTAGCCATTGTATATATAATTCACTGTAGTTCAATTATTAATATATCATTTTTTGTATTATGTCTATCTTCCTTAAATTGTTATTCTGTATGAAAATTGTGTCTATATATATATATATATATATATATATATATATAATATTTCTTTCTCATCACCCAAGCAATAAATATTAAAATTTATTTCCTTTTTTTCTTTATTATTATACAAATCTTATATTAATGAGTGTATTATTAATATATAAATAGTGTTTCACTTAAAATTTAAATATATAAATATACTTCATTTCAGTTAATATTATTATTTATATTTTCTCATTTTAAATAAAATTTATATTTTCATGGATTTTATGCTTGAAGTTTCGTTAAAAGTGGTTTTACTTACCTTTCAATCTAGTTAATTATTTGGTTTAATAATGCATTTTTACTCTAATAATCTAAATTGATTATAATATCATTTTAATTACATAGGAAATTTGGATTCTTCTAGTGTCATTTGAGGTTGTTGCTTTATGTATTTGGACATAACTTATAAACTTAGCTCGTATTTAAAGTTCAGGTGAGTAGTAATTATAATACATGACATGTGTTTAATCCTTTTTTAAAATTTCTTATCGTGACAATATTTATATATTTGACAATTAGCTTTGAAATATATTTATAAAATGTTTTTTAATTTAAATATTTAATAAATTAATTTTATCGTTTATTTAAAATTATTTATGAACCATTAGATAAAGTATTTATTAAATACTTTGTATTTAGGACTTATAGGTTTCCGAGAACATACTTTTAAATTATTCGAAATCTCATATGATATTTTGAACTTGTAGTTTGATTTTGTGAAAATGAATACTTGAGATATATTTGACTTAAATTGTCGATTTGGGAGTATTTAGACTTTTGGACTGTTAACATCCGATTTTGAGTATTGTTATCTATAATATTGATTTAGATATATGAAATTTTGTAATTTGAATTTTGATTTGATGATTTTTTGAACGAGTTTAGATTTTTTTTTTAACTAGTATTTATCTAGTTATGTATATCTGATTATTTGTTATCTGGGTCTCGTCATGTGGACGATCACGACAATAAGATTGTATTATTGTTATTATGAATTATAATTCATTGAGTATATTGCATTAGAGTGATGCATCAATATCTGTGGAGAAAGTGATTTATATCTGATTATTTGATAGCGTGCTTACCATCTGAGTTTTTGGTGATGTGGACTATCATCTCTTTGAAGTACTATACCAAAAAGACTTTCTGTGAGATATTTTATTGATTTAAATTAATTGATGTTGAATTTAATATCTTCATTGGTTTGAATGCTTAATTATTTGTGGCATTAGCATATTTGAAAATTTTAAAACTATTGTAAAATTATTTGAGGGGTTGTTTGTTTTTATTTCATTGTGTGCTATAATTATCATTTACTAAACGTTAACTCAAACCACGCCTGCATTATTTTTTTCAGATCATTAGATATTTATAACTGATTCAAGTTTTGATCTACTCTTTCTTGAAAAATCTATTTTATATATTTTGATATTTGTTGGGTATGCACAGACTTTATTTTTTCGAGCTAAGTTTTATTGTAATCGTTTGGATGACTTTATTTGTTTATATTCTATAAAGACTCTATAGTTTACTTTTGGTATTCTTCTGAGTTAATATTACTTATTCAGATTTTCTATTGGATATTCAAATACTACATTATTCAAGTTAATAATCTTTGATTAATTCTTTCCTCTGAAATATATTTATGTCTAAGCTTGCATGAATTAATATGACATTAATTTATATGCCGGTCACATTTCTAAATTGGGTCGTGACACACACACACACACACACACATATATATAATGAAGCGGTCCTCTCTCGTAACATAACAACGCATAACCTTAACTCCATTGGAGGGTGTGATAAAGAATCAAGGGATAGGAGAAAGAAATCAATTCTTCTCATTATTGACTTCATCTACAAATTCTACTATGAATTCAAGTAAGTTTTCTACCATGTGTATGTATTTATTATATGGTAAAATATTCAATTTTGAAGATTTTTAAGGTTTTTATCTATCATGTCTTGTTATGGTTAAATTCTAATAAAAGGTGTTAGAGCAAGTGTTGAAAAAACTGACTATTTTTTATGCATAATGGATAGAGATCACTTAATTGCTAATTTTATATTAAAAGTTTTATATATGCATAAAGAAGTTATTGTTTGCCTTTGGCTATTCAATTTTTGCAATTTTTCTATAATTGTCAGGATAAATTCTCATGTAATCATGTTAAGATATAATAAGGGCATGATTTGCATCTTGGTTTTGCACACTAAAATGAATTGGCTATCACTGAATGAAAGTGCTCATGTATTCCATATTATGATTTAAAGATTTATGTACGTCTTATTGTAAAGCTAGAGATCATTAAATTTTTATTTTTTGATGTGCATATGACATGACTACGTGTGCTCATGCACACAACTGTGTGTAGTTTATGATAGATTTGTGCTTCAAATGCACAACCATGTCTTGCTATTTGAAGCTTGAATTATTTAAGTGGTTTAATTTATGTTGTTCATAATTATTTTATTATATTGTGATAAAACTATGCTATTATGATTTTATGTTTCTTTGTGTTAGATTATGAATAAATACATGTAATTATTGTTACAGTTGATAGTTGCCAACTATAAAATGTTTTATGAAATGTATAATTACTGTTATAGTTATAATTTTAACCATATTATTAATTAGTCTAATTTAATAGTCTTAAAGCATCCATTTAGCGCATTTCAAGTCAACCAACGCATCAAATCATTGTAAGCACTCATCATAGGGAGGGGGAACATACATGAATTGAAAATGGGGTTTAAACATGCATAAACATTAATATGTGTGCGATATGTAAAGTATTTGCATCTTAATCTATCAAATGAAAACACATGTTAGTGCTATATTAAGACAAAAAATAAAGGACTAAACTTCGTTAAAGATCCATGGTGCCATCAACCTAGCAAAGACTTCATATCATGCCAAAGAGACAAGAAACCTATTCTACCACATCCAAGTACTCCAATCACATCCAAATCTAATTTAAAGGACTTAGATGTGCATTTATGTCCATTAACCATGTAGCAATGGGCCAAACAACAAAATACATTGAACATAAAACACATATAAGGAATAAGTTAAAAATAACATGAATAGATAATACACAAAGATTATGGAGTGAATATGGAAAATTAAGTAACGATCTTAGGCAAGGTTTAAGGTCACTAACTTGGACTTTTTAGATCATTGTATCCTTATACAAGATTGATTTAAAGGAGCTTCATCCATCAAAGGCATCTTCAAAACACCTATAGCCATTGATGAGAGCTAAGGTATTATGAAAGATAAAAAAACAACTAAAGAACATACTTAAGACCATAAATAAACATAAAGCTAGACCATATTAAAAGAAAGTGAAATGGATAGTCCTAGGGCTACAAGCCCTTTCCTTTTATAATATGGAATTACCAAAATAAGGAGAAGAGAATGTGTAAGCTAGTAAGCCCATCACTTGCTCCTTATGATGGATAAGATAATAATTAATAAAAGTAACTAATAAACATAAATACATATTAAGATATAATGGAATCAAAAAGTCACAGAGGGTTGAAATTCTTCTCCTTATTATATTCCTAATAACATCTTAACAAAACATATAAAGGGAATGAAAAGAAAAATATGGTGAAATACATTAAAATCATAAAATAAACTCCATTCTTGATCATTACTCCTTCTATTTAGAGGAGATGGATCGTGCATCTTGAGATCTATCCATCCTAATTGCCACAGCTCACAAGAAAGCCCTAAAAAACCCTAAATCTAAAGAAAAAAAATAAAAGAATACTGAAAAATGAAAATTATTAATTACAGTAAAAACTAGCTATACAAACCAACTGATGGTCTGTATAGTCAAGCTAGTAGTATGCACACACCTCTAGCACTATAATTTGGAAAATTTAAAAGAAAATAAGAAAAATGAGAAGAAGAAGAAGAAAACTGGAGTCTTGGATGCCCTTTTGGTGTGCCTTGCCCTCAGAGGCACTTATATGGTGAAAAATCCTCCAATATGTAAGGAAAGAATACAAACCAAGTCTTAACAGTCTTATTTATATCTTGAATCTTTGGTTTATGGGTAGGATGTTTGATTTTCTATGTAAGTGGAGTGTTTTGATGGTGGTGGGAGTGAATTTTGGCATAGTGACAATGGAGTTTCTAACCCCTCTCTCTCTCTAATGGAGTTTCTAGCCCTCTCTCTCTCTCTCTAAATAAAAGAGATATTTATAGAGGTGAGAAGGGTGCACTTGAGCTAAATGGCTCAGGTTGCACTTAATCCTGAATCTCTAATATATATGATTAAAGAATCTTTTAAAGAATATGGTTTTTTAGTTGTCTGTATAAATTTAGGGTTAGATGTACAACCAATTAAGAGTCAAATGTCAATTATTCTAAAAGCTTCTTTTTCTTAGGGTTTAAGGCATGTCTATACAACCAAATGGTTAGTCATGTAGCCAAGTAAGTTGGATGTACAACCAATATAAGGCTTCCTTTCAAGATTCAAGTTTGGTTTGGTTTGATTCAAGGTTTCTACCAAACTTTCATTCATTTCTTTTGCAATTTTTTCCCCACATTGTCTAAGGATAATTCAAGTTGTTTTTAATCATTGGACTTGCATCCTAGAGTTCAAAATCCAATGTTCACTTATAATTTTAAGAAAATATTTGTTAAACTTAAACAAAAGAATTTTTGACAATTTATTGTATTACTATATACTCAAAATTTTGAACAATCAATAAAATTAGTTTAAATCTTAGTTTCATGTTTAAAATTTTTACTTTTTACATTTTTCTAATATTATTTTTGGAAGTTGTTTAGAATTTCTTACTTTATATATTTTTCTAATTTGTTATTTAGAATTTTTTTATATTATCTTAACTTTATGTTTAGAATATTTACTGTTTATTTTTTAAAAAAATTTTTATTTAGAATATTTTTATATGATAATTAATTTTCTGATTTCTTATTTAAATTTTTTGTTAATTTGACAATTTTCTATAATGTAATACATAATAATGATATGTGACTATGTTATACACAATTTTTTAACAAATAACAATCAATTATTTAAGACTAACTTTGAAACTAAAATTAATAATATATATTTATTTTCAATTAATTTCTTAGACATATTATTAACAAATTATTTAAATTAATTTTAACTATTATTTATTTCACATAATTACTATTTATACTAAAATGTCAATGAAATTAAATTTCACGTCTCAAATTATCATAAAAAAAATGATAACTCTTTAAGTATAAAATATTTTTCTAATATTTTCTTTAAACAATGCAAAACTTTTTTTTTGAGAATAATAAATAATGCTAAATAATGCTAAACTTAGGACTTATGAAAAGATTTATGTTTCGCCACGAAGGGTAGTGGCATTATTTTTCCAATCACAATATTCTTATTTTATTTTGGTTTGCCCTCTCGAAAATTCAAATCATATTATTTGTAGATGAGATTTGTGTGAAACTCACATCATGGAAATATTTTTGTGAACCAAAATGAAACCATGAAAACTGACAACAGCCATCCGATTCAAGCAACAACACACGTGGCACTTGGCTCCCACCTCGAACAACCACGTGGCCCCAAAACAAACAAATCACTGCCGCAGATCTCACAAAACCCACGTGGCACATCCTCGATACCAGATTCCTAACCCGGCAAGAATCCGCAAACTCCATAAGAACTCGGATTCGGCAGGGGCCATTTCCGTAAAAAAAAGGAAATCCAAGGACGGATATTACTCGTCCATAAGATTTACATGACAGCGACGCGGAGATAAGAGAAGAAAGCTAGCAGCTGGTTCTCTTGATTCCTCGCAATCTCATCGTTACTGATTTATTTTTTGCCTCTATCTCTCTTCCTCTTTCTTTCGATCTCCGAACTGTAAGTCTTGTTAAAGCCCTACTTTTTTTCAATTTTCCAATATTGCCCCTCGATCTCCGTTGTCTTTTCAGGATCCCTAATTTTCGTTTATTGATTTGATTTGATTTGTTTGTTCGGTTTTTGATTTTGTATGAAACTGATTTTGATTATTAGGTTTAGTCTGATTTATTTTATTGATCTGTGAATTAGCTGCGGCTTTCTTTTTTTTTTAATTTTTTTTTATGTGATTAGATGGAATGAAAGCGAATTAGGGCTTATCTGGGTTTGAATTTGAGATTTATTGTGGCAATTGTGAATCTTAAAATTGCGCATTCAGATTATTTCGATTGGGCTTTTTCTTTCCCATGGTGTGGACAATGTTTTTTTTTTTTTAATTTGTTTGGTTTGTTATGATTGTTCTACTGTGAATGCAAAGTTTGAAAATTTCAGTTTATAGGCTCTATTTGTCAGTTCAGTGGTGATTTTATTGCAAAGATTGCAGATTTGGATTATGATCATGGTTTTTAGACTGTTTTTGCATATTTTATTTGTTCTTTGTGACTTGTTTTAGGGCAACCATGAGTGACGAAGGAGAAAAGACGTGCCCACTCTGCGCGGAGGAGATGGACTTGACTGATCGGCAATTGAAGCCTTGCAAATGTGGTTATGAGGTATGTGACAACGGATGTATTTAGATTTAGCTAAGAAATGTGCGTGGCAGTCTAAGGATGATTACAGTGTTGGTTTTTTTTTTTTAACCACATGTACATAACTAGCTTCTATTGTACTCTATTATGTCTTATGATGTCTATGGTTCGATTATGATTATTTTAGTGATCTCTGATGTACATGGCTAAGTTGTTGTCGCTTATTTACTAAAATGTGTGTCCCTAAATGACTAGCATCCTTTATTGGTTCCTGTTTTGTCGAAATTTAAGACTTGGAGTGAGGGAAAAGATGTGCTATTAGTCTCAGCCTGTCTGTCTACTTTATTATCTTTGTAATCAGTGAATCATCCGGCTGTGTTTCTTTACTCACTGTTATTCCTCATAGCTACATTTTTATTGTGGTTAATATCTGTCGGCTTCACAACAGATATGTGTTTGGTGTTGGCATCACATAATGGACATGGCAGAGAAGGATGATACAGAGGGGCGGTGTCCAGCGTGTCGGGTCCCTTATGACAAAGAGAAGATAGTAGGGATGGCTGCTAACTGTGAGAGGTTCTATTAACATCTAATCATTTAACTGTTAGAAGATTATGTTGGTATCCATCTTTCCTGATTATGTTGAGCTTTTCCTTCAAAGATTGGTTGCTGAAATCAATGTTGAGCGAAAGAAGTCACAGAAGGCAAAAACAAAACCATCTGAAGGAAGGAAGCAACTTAGCAGTGTGCGGGTGATCCAACGGAACCTTGTGTACATAGTTGGGCTGCCTCTTAATCTGGCAGATGAAGATGTAAACTACCCACCCACCCCTCACCCCCCTTCTCCTTCCTCTTTTAAATCTGTTGCTGATGGAGTATTTTCAATTTTTGGAACAGCTTCTCCAGCGCAGAGAGTACTTTGGTCAGTATGGGAAGGTTCTAAAAGTGTCTATGTCTCGAACAGCAGCTGGTGTTATTCAGCAGTTTCCAAACAATACGTGTAGTGTGTAAGTTTCTTTGCGATTTTTATGCCAGTGACAAGTCATTTTACCTTTCGGTTCAATTTCTTTTTTCATAATCAATGGAGATTCTTTGTGTATAGTTGGATTTATAGATCTTAATGCCTGTGAACTTTAAGGATAGTTGAAACCTTTTTCTATTTTTCTTAGCTTTTTTACATAATGCCTAATGAGATATGATTTTTTTCCTTCTATTTTATTTGTTTTTAATACTAATTAGTTAAAGCAATTGTTTTCCTATTTCTCTAATTTTTTTGATTTTGTAATATTCTTTGCAGATATATTACTTACTCAAAGGAGGAAGAAGCGATTCGCTGTATTCAGTCTGTACATGGGTTTCTCTTGGATGGTAGATCTTTAAAGTAAGAACATGTTTACACCTGTGAATCCTTTTCATGCTTAATGGTTTGCATTTTTCTTGGAAGTGGTGCATATGCACTGCTTACATGCTAATGGTTATGGTCATTTCAGGGCATGCTTTGGGACCACAAAGTATTGCCACGCATGGCTGAGAAATGTGGTATGTGCTTATCATTCAATCTTTCTTTGGCCATTGGGCTTGTGATTACTTTTTGATAAGATAGGAAAGCATTAAATGGAACATATTTTAATTGGAAGCAAATTTTGTTGATTCCAGCCTTGCACCAATCCAGATTGTCTATATCTGCATGAGATTGGTTCTCAAGAAGACAGTTTCACAAAAGATGAGATAATATCGGCATACACCAGGTATATTTTTATGCTGCTTAAGGCATCATTGAGTGATTTAATGTAGCTATATGGGAATGTAATCTTTTTTTTTTAGTAATTTTCTGTGCATTTTATTGTGTGAAGAATGTTTGTAGTTGTCCTTCTGTGATAAATTTCCAATCCTGTGTAGAAGGTTGAATATTGAAATAGTGAGATTTTGTTATAGCTCAAGGCCAAGTCAAGTTGATGATATGCTTATATACTTTGAATTATGTAACTATTTTCTATTATTTGGTTTTTAAAATCAATTTTTATTTGATGAAATGATATTTAAAATTCCCCTTTTACTTTTTTTTTTCCCCTTTTTTGTATTAATATTTTAGCTTAAAGTTGATGTTTTGGCATTATTTACTTAATTGTTATTTGTATTTTATTGGATGATTAATTAGCTCATGATGATTTTAAAGGAGTAGAGTTCAACAAATTACTGGTGCAACAAACAACATGCTGTGGCGTGCAGGGAGCATGTTGCCTCCACCTATGGATGATTATAACAGCAATAGTTCTGCTTCCGCTCCTAGACCCATTGTAAAAAATACTTCAAGTGTAAGATATTGTTTGTGCAATAATTATGTAATAATTGCGCACAAGGATGTTGAAGAAAAATCTGACCCAAATATTCTTTGCATATTTAAGACTGCTTTGAGCTACCATCTATGCTTGGTTCCAATGTGATTTTTGTTACTGTCTTACAGAATACAACGAGTTCAGGCAAAGATTCTCCTCCAAATGAGAGCTCTGGTAGATCTATTGCTGTTCCTCCAGCAGCATCATGGTATATCAATTGCTTGTTCTTATTTTTATTTTATTTGTCAGTTATTCTGAATGTGTTATATCAGGGGAATGCATGCTTCTAATCAGCCACAAGTTGCTAGTTCAACGTCTTCAAATGGACCCACGAAGTCTAAACCAGACACTGCTAATGGTACTTTAGGATTCTCATCAGCAGTTGCTAGCACAACTCAGGCTTCAATATTGCATAGTGATGTAGCAAAAAGGGCAACTTGGAATGAGGACAGTCAAATTATCAATGGTAAAAGCAAACTGGATCCTTTGAAGTCTGTGAAACAGAATGTTGTTGATTATAGAGCCAATCTACCAGATAAACCAGCAACCGATTCTACTACCACTGTACTGTTGAGTAATCAGTCTTCTAGTTCTCCAACCCCAAAAAAGAATGACTGGGGCTCTACTTTGGTGTCAAATTGTACTAATGCCCTCATTGGTACAGCACCATCTTGTGGGCCTGAGAAAGGGGCAATTTCTGCAACTGATATGGCGTCAATGAAGGCTGACACTAACATTGGAAATGAAGTCTTTGGCTTAAGTAGAACTAGCAGTTCACTTTCAGATCACAGTGTGATAAAATCACCTGGGAGGCAAGGGTTACAGAAGGCATATGCTGACCAACATAAAGAAATTTTAGCTTCACCAGTAGCACAGAAAAATTCTGGTCCAAGAGAACAAGCTGATTGGAAAACAGATCCTCAAATTCAAACAGCTGCAAATACTGTATCTGAAGGAGAGGAGGATGTAATATCATTTGATAATCAGAGACTTAAAGATCCTGAAGTTGTGAGTCGTACTACATTTCTGCCAAATTCTGCTAATTCACTCCATGTCTCGAACCTTTCCAGGTCTCATTCCTTGCAACATGATGAGCCTTTTGGTGCTGTTAACATAAATCCTGTTCCTTTATTCGTAGATAATAGAGTTGGTGACCATACACTTATGCATACGGCTAGCAATTCTATAATTTCAAATGTATATCCTGAGAAATCAATGAGTAGTTCTTCTGGTTTGGATAGACACATGGAGTTTTCTATTCCTTTTCCGAATGAAGAAGGGAGGCACATGGGAAGATTACAGGGTGATTCTGCTGCATTACATGTGGGTGAGAGCAGCATAATTTCAAATATATTATCTCTAGACCTTGATTCATGGGATGATTCATTAACGTCACCTCAGAATTTGGCTAAATTGTTGGGTGAAACTGATAAACAGTCTAGTTCTATCAAAATGTCAAGTTCTTGGAAAGTTCAAAATAACAATCAGTCCAGGTTCTCATTCGCAAGACAGGAAGACTTGAGAAATCAAACAGTTGATGTTCATCCATCTTTTAGTGTATTTGGTCAGACGCCAAAGAGCCTTGCATTGAGTCAAGACTTTTCTGAAAAAAGGAATTCATATTTAGATAAGTTTGGGATGGCTAATGGCTTCCCTTCCTGTAATTTTGAGGAATCTGATACTTTTACATGTGGTCCTTCAGTTTTCTCTTCCAATAAGCCTCCTGGTGAGTATTTATTTGCTTTCTGTTTCAAGTTTGTGTTGTGTTTCTTATTTTAAGGGCCTGTTGAGTTGCTAAGAATGAGAATAGGCATTGACTTCTATAGTTTAAATAGTTGGTAAGAGCAGCAGAGTGCATTGGTCAATTGGGCGTGGTGTTAATTAGTCCAATTCGAAATAATTGAAATTCCTAGAATTAAACTGTGAAATCAATTGAATTTGAGGCCATGATTTGAGGTCTTTTGGATTCTAACTAGTTGCAACTTTCTTGATTTAGTAGTAATAACTTTTGCGTGCAACCAAACAACACACAAAGGATTGAATCCAGTAAGTAGATGATTTCAACGTATTCAGAAATCCATCTCTTTCTCGAGTAAGAATGCTTAAAATGAACAACCCATGAATCTTTAAAAGAAGAGTCCATATGGTATAAAATTCCAAAATAAAAAATATCATTGTTCATTTTTTGTTTTGTTTGCTTGTGTTCATCTCTCTCTCTCTCTTTCTCTCTCGTTGACCAAGTTTCTGTTGTCCAAAGATAGGAAAATGCACCTCTCCTGGCTTCCTCTCTAATAATATGAACAGGGTGGATGCTTGGTTGGTGAATACCTTTCTTACTTTATAGTGTCAGGGATGACCAGACACAAGTCCTAAAGACTTAAAATATCAGTCAGAATTACCTGAGTTTGAGGATGAGAGATCAGGTAGGTTTTTGAAGGCACTATGTGGAAGCTCTGACTGGGTTTAGCACTGCCTTCGCTCTAAATTTTCTTAAAATGATACTCTTGATGTACCCCAAAAAATGGTGCTTTGATAGCAGCTTTACTTTTAAGCTATGTATGAATTATAGCTAATTATTTGGATGAATATAATTAGTTTAATTTAGTAGTTCTGCTAATCAGTGCTACTCTTCCCTGTAACATGAAACGGGATGAACAAGGACACGCTGAAAAATTTATCACTTGATTGTTATGTTTTTATGGTTTACAAGGTCTATGCGAGAGATAATAGAGTAGGAGCTAATATTCGTTGCCTCACCATTTCCTGATTGCTTAAAATTAACCTGGATCCTTTTGGTAGTAATATTTTTTTTACTATGTTTTTATCAAATTTTTATATACTTATTTTCATTGGTAGGGGTTTGGTTTCCAATTCTAACATGGGTCTCTACATATCGGTCAATGCTAGTGTTTACTGTTTGGAGTTGGTAGTTTTGATATTTTCCAATGTGGTATGCCAATGCACGCTTCTGTAAGCATGCTGAAACCTGAGCTTGTTCTTCAATACCTCTTTTCTTTTCCTTTTTTCCACATCTTATTGATTACATCTTGTTTGCATGTGAAGACATTTGATTGAACAACCTGATCTTTTGTATGCTGAACTGTACCTTTTTTCTTTTGGCAGTTACAAGAGCTCAAGTTTCTGCCCCCCCTGGATTCTCTGTGCCTAATAGAGCTCCACCTCCAGGCTTTTCTTCTCATGAGAGAATGGACCAGATTTTTGATACTATATCTGGTTAGTTTTCATAGTTATCCTCATCACTGAGCATTATCTTCTTTATGCATCATAGTTGACTCTTTCTATACAAAAATTTGTTATTCAGGGAGTCATTTGCTTGAGTCCTCTTCCTTGCTGAGAAATTCATATAAGCCACCCCCAATGGGAAATATTAGTAGCATCGGGGATATTGAATTCATGGATCCTGCAATTTTGGCAGTTGGTAAAGGGAGACTTCAGGGTGGGCTTAACAATCCAGGCTTAGATGTGAGGTCCAATTTCCCACAACAGCTAAGTGCCTTTGAGAGTGAGGCAAGACTTCAGCTATTGATGCAACGAAATCTCATACCTCATCAGAACCTGAGATATCCTGACATTGGGAATAACTTTTCTTTTACGGATTCGTATGGAATTTCTTCGAGGCTGGCAGATCAATCACAAATGAGTAATTTATCTCCATTCATGCAAATGTCCCTTCAGCATTCTAGGAACGGACTTGTGTCCAATGGTCACTGGGATGGTTGGAATGAGATGCAGGGTGGAAACAATCTGGGTGTGGCAGAACTCCTCCGTAATGAGAGATTGGGATTGAACAAGTTCTATACTGCTGGGTATGAGGATTCTAAGTTTCAGATGCCAAGTTCAGGAGATGTGTATAACAGAACATTTGAGATGTAAACCCTGTTGGAATGACAAATTTTACCTGGCTAGCATTGATCAGTGAGAAGCATAAATGATGCAATTATGTGGCCATGTACTGAAAGATGGGACTGACTCATGACTGGTCTCTTTGAGCAGCCTGATGAAGGAAAACACCCAAAAATCGGGGTCTTGAAGGCAGCAGGTGATTTAAATTTTTTTTAAGATTTCCCCTTTTTTGTTTGTAAAGTTATGTATGTGGTTGTCAACTTGATAGGTTTTCTGAAAATTTGCATTAGTACCTGTGATCACAAAATTTTCATGTGGTCATTTGATACATATTTACTGAACCTTAATTTGTGTTCAATATGAAATATATTTACTGAATCTTAGTTTGTGTTTCAAGAAGTTGATCGCGGGCTGTCTTGTGATGTGACTATTGGCTAGGTTTCCTCTCACATTGTGTACAATAGATAGAAGTAGTGAGTATGGGAAGCGTTTACTTGTCAATCATGTTGTGATGATCTTCATTTATGTCTTGTGTGGTTTTTGTGCAGGTGAAGGAAGCTGCAGTCTACATTTAGTAGATTGTGTTGTGAAATGCTAAATATCCGTCAAAACTGGTAGGTTGATCCTCCTGAAGTTGAGTGTTTTGTTCCTTATTATAGGAAAAGAGTAAATTTTGATTACTACAACTATATAGACAGAAGTTTGAATCTCCTTAGCCTTTTGATTGTCTTCTCTCTCTTTTTTTTTTTTGGGGGGGGGGGTGGGGTAGTTTGACAATGCTTACTGCCTCTATAATTGAATATGGAACAAAGTTCTAAGATTGGGAAAAATGACATGATTTTATATTTAAGTGATTTAATGTGATTAATGATTTACAAAAGAGGATGTATACATTTAATATCCTAAGGATAAAATTTGTGGGTTCTCGTGAATGTGTGTTTTTGTCTTTGATGTGGAATTAAAATGCATTGTGATGTTTTTGAAACTGGGTCGGTGGTCAAATCAGTTTTATGACTGGTTCCAGATCTCAACTGGTTCAATTGGTCTGATTCGCATGCCTCTTTTTATATATATTTCAGATTTTACATCTCATGAGAAAAATAGCAGGTTGAGAAATGGTTCTGATCCCTCTCTCAGTTCCCGGAAAGTCCTGTTATATCTTTCACCAAAAGAGCAATCAATTTGGTGTTGGACAAATTTTTAAAAATTTTGTTCCGAGAATTCATCAAGTTGACCCCAGTTATGGGTACCAGCTTCACTCTAATTACCAGTAGGTAATGATCTATACATCCGAGAACATGAATAACATCCGCTTACAGCCTGGCATATGGAAAAAAAACAAAAAGAAAAACATTGGTCTAAAACGTAACGGTAGAACCATCTCCTCACGTGAACAATGAACAATTACAAATTAATCAATCGATTCATATGCTATACGAGCAATGGTTTCCTAAAATATTCACCGTAAATGTTTTAATTAAATTGAATTAAAGTAAAAGACAAATTCCTTAAAACATTCACCATAAATGTTTTAATTAAATTGAATTAAATTAAAAGATAGATTGCCCAATTCAAAGTATCTGAATTTAGAAAAAAGAAACACATGAAAACCTCCTTGATATTCAAAATTTACAGCAACACATGAAAACTAACAAAACACAACTCATCAAAGATAGAAATTCCACAACAGAGCAATTTTATCAACCCAAGAGCCAAAACAAAATAGCAAAAAGAATTGCAGTGAACAAACCTGTTAAAAGAAGGAATAATTCCGGTTGAAAGCTCCAGTGCCGATGGGTGAAAACAGAACGGTGATGAGCAAAAGAGACAAAATAGGGGCAGTGTTTAGGGCAAAGTTGATTTGCGTTTCTGAACAGAAACGACGGAATAATTGTGGTGAGCAAAGTTGATTAGCGTTTCTGAATAAAGAATAGGACAAAAGAGAAAATTTTAGAGTTGATATTTTGTTTGCCGAACAGATAACAGGGAAAAAATGGGTTTGTTCGTCAAGCAACAGAGAAAAAGTAGGCAGTGTTAATTCTAAAATCAAAACGACCGCGTTTTGATAAATTATTTTTCATGAAACTTTGTTAATACAATGCTGGGCAAATAAATTAGGAAGGAGCAGAAAAGATAGAAGTTACACGTTCTGTTTGGAAATTTAAAATTTAAATAATTGTTTAGATGGAAGAGACGAAAAGAGGATTATATTTTTTAAATTTATGATAAGAAATATATTTTAAATAAAAAATAAAAAAATGGTGAGTAACAGCAAAAAAAAAAAGAATTTTTCTCTTTAAGATATTATTTAATGCAATGCAAAATATTGAATAAAAAATATAGTATTGATAGAAAAATGTAAGATATTTACATATGTTAAGAAATTTATTGACAATTTAGTTTTGTTTATATGTAAATAATTTTATATTAATAAAATGTAGGACAATAACTAATTATGAATGATATATAATATTCAAGATTTATAAAAATATTAGTATTAAATATAAAAATGTTAATTTTAATATGTAGAAGATTATAAAAAATAGTTACAAAAATGGTATATTAGTCATAAAAAGACCAACATTAAAAAATAAAAAAATAAATTTGATCTAACATTAACATGGCCAGGATAAAATAGGTAAAATAAAAATTATATTCTTTTTTAACTGTTGAAATTTTTACGTCCTAAATTAAGGTATAAAATTTATCTCTTAGAGATGAAATTAAAGAAAATAATCACTTTTTTTTTTCTTGCAAAAAAATTAAATATCAAATACGATATCTAACAAAATTCCCTCCTTTCTCCTTGAATCAACTCCATACTTATGTGCGGTGTTAATTAAAAAAAAGAAAGGAGGGAGGGGATAAGCAGCACAGAAGCACTAAATTAATTTGGAACTTAAACTCAAAGAAAGAAAAGGATTTTTGCAACTATGGGTGCCTACCACCTCTACCTCATGCACCTATTAACGTCGAACAAATCACTTCTCCCTTTTTTTGTTTTTACAAACGGTGAAATAGATGAGGAACATGCAAGAATGGGTCATGGTGTAAGGCAATAGGGTTGCAAGACTCTGGAATTAATGAGATAGAGAAATTAAACTTTAAGCTAAAATAATTGATTGATTGGGAGAGGCAATAGAAGAAAAATGTCGAGGATCAAGTGTCGACGTTTCATGAGAAGAAGAATAAGGAGCTAATGGCCTCTCTAAAGAATGTTATTGGAAGGGCACCTAAGGCAGTTATCGAGTACTTAGTTGAGTTTTTTAAGGACCATCAGAACAAGAACATATCCAAATCTCAGATCTCAAAAGATTTCCTAGACCTTGGTGTTGGCTTTTCCCCTCTAATGTGCTCAATTTATAAGTGTTTGACTTAATCACCTTGGCAATGGTGTAAGATCCTTCCTAGTTGGCTCATAGCTTCTTATGTTGTTGAGCCTCTATAATTTTACTATTTGATTATGATATCGGGCAATCTTTCGTCTATGTGGATGTTTGCCTTGTAGTATCTTTTATTTTAAAGTTCTTCCAATTTGCCTCTTAAATTTTTTTTGTTTGTCAATTCATTATAATGGAATAGTTCTAAATGAGGGGAGTCCGATCTCAATTTGTATCATTGCTTCGCACCTGTAGTCAAGAGAAAATGAGGTTTTGCCTGAGCCTATTCTTGGTGTAGTTTGGTATGTCTATAATACATTATTGAGTTCTTCTACCCCTTAGCTTCACCGACGTGCTTTTTCAATCTTACAACAATTGTTCTGTTTGTTATCTTAACTTGTTCATTTGTCTGAGGGCAGGTGACCAATGTGAATTAGTGAATGATATGAAACCTCTAATAAAACTCTTTAAACTCCATATGGTCGAACTATTTATTATTGTATGTGATAATAGTATGGGCATCCCAAATCTACATAAAATCTGTCTTTAGATGAAATTGACCATCAATATGCATGGTCCAAACTGTGTTAGCCTTTTATTAGCCTTCTTTTAGATCATTGATTCTTATCCATACATAAATAAAATTTGCACTTTAAAGTAGGTCTAGAGGTATACATGATGTCAAAATCATTGAAGCGATTGGACCATTCAACCATTCTTCTTAAAAGCTTTGCATTTTGGAAAGTCTTTCATAAAGTTTGATCTATTCATATGGTAATCGATACCCTTCGAAGTACGATCATAACTTCATTATTGTTGTTAAAATTGAATTAGGAGCTTCTAGATGTCAAGATATCTTAGTTCAACAACTGTCAAAACTTTGTTAATGAAAAAAAAGTTTTAATTATTTGCACCCTCTTAGAGCTTCTTGCACTCTTTAGTAGAGTGCAAATAGTTGAAACTCTCGATATAATCTATATGCATTTCTCTTAGAGTTTCTCACACTCCCATAAAGAAGTGCAAGAAGCTCTACGAAGAGTGCAAATAGTTGGAACTTGAAAAAGATAGGGAACTATTTTAACACTTCTTCTCATAATAGAAATAAGGTGATTGTTTCTAGTGTAGTAATGATTTATAAGCAGATTTGCTCTCCTAGCTTGGGTCTGTTTAGTAGGCAATGAACTAAAGAATTTCTTTGTGTCTTCAAATGTATCTTACATTCTTCACTCCATATTAACTTTTGCCCCTCTTTTAAGGTCTGGTAAGACAATAGACATCACCTTGCTGACAAGAGATGAATCACTCTAGGGTGTTGATTTGCCCATTTAGTTTTGGAACATCATTGATTATCTTAAGGGGTTACATATCCAAGATTGACTAAAATTTATCTGTGTTTACTTCTATGCCTCTCCTATTAATCATATAACTTAAAAAGTTTTCTACATTTATTCCAAATACATATTTTTCAAGGTTGAATTTCATACCTTATTATTCAAAAGTATGAAGGACCTCTTCCAAGTCTTTAAGGTGATCGACCTCCTTCTTATATTTAACAATTAAGTCATCCACATAGGTCTCCATTGTCTTGCTAATCATGCTTCGGAACATTCTGCTGATCAATCTTTAGTAGTTAGCACATGTTTTCTTTAATTCGTAAGGCATTACTTGGTAGCATTAAATGCCTAAATCTATCACGAAACTTGTTTTCTCCTTTTATTCTTTGTGCATTTATATTTAGTGGTACCCATCTATTGTATCGAGCAAGTTATATCGTTATGATGACTGGTTAAGTCTATAAGTTTACGTATGTTTGATAATGGATAATTATCTTTTGGGATGGCTATATTTAAATTAGCGAAGTTAATGTACATCTTCTATTTTCCATTTGGCTTTTTTCTTTTTTAACTAAAACTGTATTGAAAAACCATTGGGAAATGGACTTCTCTGATGGCTCCTATCTGTAGTAATCTATTAGTTTTTTCTTTGATCAACCCCTTTTTTCTTTTTTATTTTGGAGCGTGGTCCTTTTTCGTCTGCTTGACAGGACGAACAAAGTTATCAATGTGAAGCTTATGAGTACAAATTTAAGAGTGAATACCTGTAACATCTTTAGGGGTCCAAGCAAAAGCAATCGGGTGATTGTTTAAGTATCGAGCATATGCCCCTTTTGAGATCTTCTGTCATATATGATGTATTCTTTAGCCTTCCATTCAGTAGCTGGATTTGGCTTGACTTTCTCTTTGTTAGATGGAACATCCATCAATTCTATGGGAAGCGCCTGCATGACTTGCCAAAAATAAAAGTATACGTTTCTCGAGTGAGCTGTTGATCGTGCCCATCATTGTTGGTATTTTCATATAAAGGCGTCGCAGGCAAATACACACAAATGTATCATATAGGAGAGGCCTACCAATTATTACGTCGTAGGTGATGTTGACATCCACTACTAAAAATAATGACAATATTAACAACAATTTCTCCATCTTCTAATTTTATAGTCAGATCCACTGATCCCTCTATAAGAATCTATTTTTCCCCAAGAATTACAAGGGAGTTAGCATAGTATGCAACAAATTGGTATTTTTACCTGATGCTCGGCAGGCCTAACATTCGCTTGATGAAATAAATTTTTACCACATCTTCAACCATTAATGTATTGGCATGAGGCTCTTGGACGTGAATTCTATTATTTGGTTAAAAAACGACCGCTCTGATTTTTTCCTTCTCAGTTGTAGTGGTAACATATTCATCTTTTTCGGTAGAGGTATCTCCATAAGTTGGTCCGCCTGCTATAACATTAACGACTCTTGGAGGTCTAATATCTTTGGCTCTTTTATTTTTGAGATCATCAAATGTTTCACCCTTGAGATTCTCATGTTTCTTGGTAAAATTTATAGCATTTTCACTTATCTTGCCTATTTGTTGATCTTTCACTCATCCAATGTAACCATTTGTTCTTTACTCTATTTCATCGATTCTCATATACCATTCGGCCCTGCAAATTAGCTGCTCATAATTCTTGGGAAAACTTGGGCTTGGCGAGTCGAATAACTTACCTGATCAGTAATTCTTCTTCATGGCATCGAATGATGACCTCCAAATTTAACTTCTCTAACACGTTCTTTTTGTTCTCCGTGCATATGATTACGTGCAGGTCGGTTGATATCTTTTTAGTTGGTATGTAAGTGATATACCTGGCTCAAAACAATTGGGCAAGCTGGGACAAACTAATCATCGAACATTCTACCAAACTATGGTACAGTTCCTGCACCAGTCCTTGAAGCATGGTTAGGAAAACCCTATACAAAACTGCATCAGATTCAATATGTTAAGCTAAAGTTTGGTGAAAATGGACAAGTGGCTTATGGAGTTAGTTTTCGCACCGATACAGTTAAACGTTAGGATTTTTCAACTTGAATGGCAGGGCCTGCTTTCATATTGATAGGGCGAGGCGAGCGGATTCCTATTTCTAACTCTATAGTCTATTTACTGCAGGTCTCTCGTCCGCATTTGTAATACATTTCTTTCACTTATTTGTCAATATCCTTGCTGATTCGGTTGTCCTTTGCTTGTAGGATGGCTACTGGTCGTTTGAGCCCTTCAAGGGTGTCGTTCTGGGTTATTCATGCCCGTCATCCTCCCATCCCTCAATGATCACGTCTTTGCCTTTGTCTTGCATTCTTTTGCATTTGAGCTAGAGCTGCGATGCTTTGAGTAATTGTTCCTGCAAAAGAAACGATCACTTTTTTCAGTTAATTAACCATTGTAGCCTTAAAATCATTCATTGAAGCATAATATATATATATATATATATATAAGCTTGTTATGATGTTAGCTCCGGAGTGAAAGGAATTAGAGCTGCATAGGGGCTTTGTTGAACGCTGCTACTGGTGTCAACCCTTTGATTTGCATTTGAAGACTCAGGATGAGCATGGGTAGTGTGTTGATGTCTAGTAAGCCGATATTCCGGAAGCTTGGGTCTATTGCTCAGGAAAATTATACTTCAACAAAGCAACAGACTAGAAACTCGAAAGGTAAGCATTATTCACACTTACTGCATCAATGGACATTAGTGGAATAAATGATATTATGATGTTGAAAATGATAAACAACACAGAAGCACTAAGTTAATTTGAAAGCTAAACCCAAATAATAATAATAATAATAAGCTTTATTTCTTTGTATTTCTTGTGTATGCATGTAAATTTTACAGAGATGGCTTTTGTAACATTTTATAAAGTATAGTCACGCGGTTGACAAAAATATATAAATAGTCACTACAACGACATTGTTAACCTTAGAAAATCTACATAAATTTTGAAATATTTAGATTCCTTTGAATCTATGTTATTTTAATAATTCTTATCAATGATGTTAATCGTCCATGCTGTTTGACTGCTCAATTATTCGTATATATTATTAGGTATCATGGTGAGTGTCTGTTGATCGGCCACTCTAATAAATTGATTATCAATTTCAATTAAAGCTAAGTCAAATCAATAAATTTGTTTAATCAATGAATATTTGTTGTATCCTGTTTGGATGTTAAATGAATTAAAAATTAGTATTGGTAAAAATAACTATTACTATTTTATTTTATATAACCTTTTTTTTTCTTTTTGTAGAAGATGATCATTTTCTATAATCTCATTTCTAGTACACTAAATTAACATGAGAAGGCACTTTTGACCCTAGCAAAAAGACATGTAAATTGTTGGTATGAGCACAAAGAGAAGTCCAAAATGTACCATTGGGAAAATCCAAGTAGACATTCTACACCCCAAAATAGATGTAAAGTCAGAAAGTGATAACACGTAACATGGTACTGTAGTTTAAATGCTTATTGTGCAACTATGTTTAGAGATGAGGAAAAGCAGCAGCCTTTCACTTTCATATCATAGGTGAGGCAAAGAAGAGATTATCTACCGCTTCAAATCTGTAATATCTGAAAGACAGGTGGGTTCTTATTCCTATTTAGACACCTGTAGCAAGAAATGATAATGTTGCACCCACTTTATCCTTTTGGATTTTGGTCTCCTTAAGAGATGACCCCGCCAGCAACTCCATTTGTCCACACCAAAGTAAAGAGAGCAATTGGGTTGGTTGACGCTTTCTGGAAAAGGGACCCTCCAACTTCACACCCACTAATTTAGAAGAAAGACAAAATTGCAGATGAAAGGCCTTCTTTAAATCTCACAAATTGCCAAAATTTCTCTACCAATTTTGGATGGCTCATTCTGTGCCACATATTCTGTGCCCATTAAATTTTCTTTAAGTTTCTTTTTTGCCGAATTTTTTATTTATTTACTTAGCCATAGAAATTATATTATATACTATTAAATTAATAAATCCTCTTATCTCAACTTTTTAAAATAAGATTAAACAATGAAATAGATATTTAAAAATCAATTTCTTAGTATGTGAAGAAAAATATTTTTATTTAACTATTTAATAGATTTTACATTGTTTAAACATTTTTGCACAAATATGAATTCTAAAATATATATGAAGAAGAAGTGAATTTCCCAAATTCAATTTCTTTTAATTGTGATAATTTGTATACTGCCCTATTGATGTTAATAATAATGAACTTGTAGTTTTGACTGTCTGCCAATGCATATTCGAATCCAATTACTATTTGTTATATCAATATTAATAAACAATTTATGTACTAATATCTAATTAATTTTGAATTAAGGAATTTTTTTAAAAAATTTCCTCATATATATATATGTGTGTGTGTGTGTGTGTGTGTGTGTGAAGTATATAATATGATTAAGATTTTTATTTGGTATCATGAAAATGATTTTTAGGAAAAATAATACTTTTTAAGAAGTTATTTTCTGCAAAATTAAACTCTACAATATTTAGTTTATATATTTTTTATGAAAAATATATAATAAATGCCTACAAGATTTGACATAGGTAGTTTTGTCTTTAAACTCTACAATATTTAGTTTATATCTTAATCTGCAAAATGTTAATAATTTGTATACTACAAGTATATTTGATTCATTCTCTAACTTTGGGAGAAGTATATAATAAATATTATTTTATTCTTAATCTATTAACATAGGTAGTTTTGTTTACTTAAATAAATTTATTTAAAGTCATAATTATGAAATAATTTTGAAAATATTTTTCAACTTCTTTAAGGAAGTTATAATTATTGACCCCTTTTTCACTAAATTACTTCCTCTATATTGAAAAAGTTGAGTGGTCAAAGAGAAGTATAATTTTATTTTATTTTATTTTTTTGTCTTTGCAATTCCTTATAACAAAACATGAAAAAAATTATTCTTTCCTAGAAAGTTTTCTTTTAAACAAATTTCTTTCAAAATAAACAAGATTTGAGTTTGATTATATATATATATATATATATATATATATA
>CATIWR010554019.1:0-14532 GCA_949677035.1 Omphalea diandra | reverse complement strand
ACTCTTACCATGTCATTTAAAATTTCGATTCCCTTTAGAAGCATAATAATTAGGTTTAAAATTATCTTTATCCTTTTTAAAATCAACCCTAGGTTGTGTCAATAGCATGACAACCTCACCCTTTTCTTTCCTAATTTTTTTTTCTTCAGCATCACATTTGGTTATAAGGTCATTAATGGTCCAAGTAGTGTTTTGGGTGTTATAAGCAGTCTTGATTTGGCTAAATTTAGGAGGCACAGTGTTTAAAGCTTGGTGAACTACGAATTCATCAGAAATCTCAAGCTTAAGACCCTTAAGTTTGGTTTGAAGGTGAACCATATTCAGAATGTAATCTCTCACATTCCCACTCTGGTTGTATCTCATATTTGTTAACTGACTTATTAGGGTCTCAGCCTCAGCCTTATGGGATACAAAGTATCTATATTCTACAGCAGCAAGAAAAGTTTTGACAGTAACATCAGTAGACAAACTACTCCTAAGGTATTCAGGAATAGTTTTCCTCATGACCATAAGACTGAGACTATTCGATCTCTTCCACCTGACATGTAATTCTTTTTCTTCATTATTGTTATCACAGGTGGGTTTAGTAGACTCATTTTCATAAAGGGCATAATCAATCTCACCTATTCTCAAGACAAACAAAATATCATCTTTCTACCTCTTAAAGTTTGTGTTCGTTAGAAGTTCAATAGTTGCAGTACTATTATTGATACTAAAGGAGACCGTTTGAGCAAAATGAAAGCATGTATTAGAATTGGACTATATACAAAAACAAATTTATAATTTACTTAATCTAGAAAATTCTGGCATCACTACAGATTCCCCTTTGGACAAAATATGCACATGCAAGAGAATGTCTAGTTATGAAGCACAGAATTGAGATCACACTAGTTTCGAGAAATTTATCTTTTTTGGGCAGACATACTCTCTAGACTAATGAAACTTTAAGCACAAATAGCTTCATCTCAACAAGCTCTCCCAAAATCAATGCATTTAATAACCCCCTTTGGACAGATTATTATATACATTAATTTAGAATTATCTCTTCATTCCAATAAGCACTCCCAAAACCAATGCATCTAATAACCCCCTTTGGGCAGATTATTATATACATTGATTTAAAATTATCTCTTCACAAAAACTAAAAATAACTCTACGAATTTCAATGTATGTTCCACTTTGGCGGTAACACTTACATCAACCCATAAAATTATTTTTAATTAGAGATTTATAATAACCCAATTAAAATATATACTAAACACAAATATATATTTCAAAAAGATACATAAGGTACCAAACATAATATACCTTAATTTTAAGTACATAATTATTTATTCATATATATGCAAAATAAATATTTATTATCTATTTATTTAATTTTTATCACAAAATTAATATCAATAAATACTAAACCGACAATTAATTATATATAAATCACCTAAATAATTATATATATATTAATAATTACTGAAATAAAATAAAACATACCATGATGAACATGAATATAAACTTATTTCTCTAAATATTTGTCTGCATAAGAAAATTGCAAAACAACCTGTCTAGTTCAGATGGTAAAGCGTAGAGTTTTCAGTTTTGTGGTCACAGGTTCAAACCTTATGTTGAGCGTTGTTTTGATTTACTACTGAATTGGTATGCCAATTGTGAATGAGAGAGACAGATTAAATATATGAAAGGTGATATAACCATAGGCTAGCAGTCGATGTTTTTTTAATCCCTTCTTCGGATAAAATAAGTAAATAGACTCATAATTTAATTATCAATACAAAATATTTAGGGTTCTAAATCATGTATAAATCTAGGCTCTGATACCACATGTAAAAATTTATTCAGGATCTAGTACATAAATTTAGAACACTAATTTAACAATTAAACGAAAACAAATTGCGTACTTATTTGCGTATTGGATCACAAATTGTTCTGCGTCATAATTGCAATCACTGAAAATTGAACACTGAGATAATAGATCAAAAGGATTGAAAAAAAAGAGGTAGAGCTTCCTTTACTTGATCTTCTCATAAGACAGCTACAATGAGTGTAGCAACTAGCGTTATCGTATATGAAGACAGGAGTGGGGACCTACCCTATCTATAATAAATTTTAACAGGTCTACCCATTACAGGTTCATATTAAAATAGACTTATACTGACCGTTTTCGTATCGGTCTACTAAAGGTGTCACAAGCGTATAACTCAATTGATCACTATTTCAATTGGGTTTACTCACTAATTAATAAACTATATTATTCAGTCCATTTTATAAATAATTAAAATAAACTCATAATTAATATTAGCTCACACAAAAAAAATTCCAACACCAAGTGCAGAGTGTGAAGCGAACTCATAACCCTATAAGGAAGGACTGAAGTTTGCCAATGGACAAGAAATGTTTTGCTCCATGTTGCCTGTAGGATCTGCTTGCTATTTTACAGATGATAGCAAGAGGAAGACCTGCTTATGCTAATTACAAGGGTCCATCAAGGCTACTTATAGATAGAAATTTGCTAGGTAGGTAACGTGAGTGTCCATGTACCTGTCTTATTACCATCAGTCGAATCTTATCTATAAAAAAAATATATTATTATTAATTTATTTTTTATATAATTATTGTCATTACGCGTACTAATTATATTAAAGAAGTATATGTATTTAAACACGTGTAAAAATTTCCATAACATTCCAAGGAGAGAATATTAATTTTTTTTAAAGAGATTTTCAATTAGGAACTTATCAATAAAGATGTCCAATATATTATCTTCCATTGCGCAAGGAGCCACATTTACTTCAAAATGTCTGGCAGGCTACAAAAATAAATTTATTTAGCACTGAATATGAATTTTGTCCAAGAATTTTACCATTTGTTTTGTACTCACAAAACACACACACACACATATATATATATATAGATAGATAAACATAAACATAAACAAAAAAGCAACATGAGTACAATATAGAGATTAGGTAAACATAAAATTTTTATTATTAGTTGTTCCACAAACCATTTCAAATATTAATGATTTAGTTTTTTGATGCTATTATCAATGGTTTTTAAATCACTAAATTTGGTCAGTTGATTTAACTAATTTAGTCAATTTAGTTTAATAAGATATTATTTTTAAAAAATAAAAACATATCTAAATAATATCTTAATAAAATATTTAAAATCAGAAAAATTATATAATATTTATTATTTAAACTTTGAATAAAAGACTGTAATTTTTAAAATTTTAAATTTTTATAAAATGATGTAATTACCCGATTGAATTAGATTGGTTTAATTCTTAATTTTAATTGATTTTCTAATTTGAATAATTTTTATTGAGATGATTTATCCTTGAATCAAACCAAATAACTAAGTAGTTCTGAATTTTATTGATCAATCTAATTCTGACAATATTGACTATTATTATTATTATTATTATGCTATAAAGCAATTTCGAAAAGAAATGGCCATTTTGTTAACAGTTAAAAAAATAAATCTATCCGTTTGCTTTGTAAATTTTTATTATATATGGCATACAGTAGTTGACACATTAAGGTCTTATTTATTTTGAAGAAGTTGATTAAAAAATTAAACTTGAACTTTTTTATTTTTAGCTATTCAATTTTGTTAATATAGAGAAAGTAATTTATTAAAAATGGTCAATAAATGCACCTCTCACTTAAAGAGGTGCATTTTATAATTATTTATTTACGTAAATTTATGTAATGAGATAATTACTTATGTTAATATATTAGGGATAAAATAGTACTTTGTCACATATTTCTCTAAAAATTAGTTAGTGAATCCAATATAATTATGGTATATTTTTTTTAAAAAAAATATACGAAACCAAATATTTAGTTTAATTTTTCAAAAAATAATTTTCTGAAAAATATCATTTTTTTAAAATTATTTTCATGAAATTGAGTAACTTTATATTAAATAAGAACCAAAAGTGGGTTTACATAAGAACAATTTTGAACACTTGTCTACATAAGTGCAATATATAAATTAGATAAACATATATAAGATGTTTTTTTTTTTTTTAAGATTTTCAGTGAGCAACTTATTAGCAAGATCTGATCTTTGTTGAATATATGTGACCTTCTCAATAATTTTCCGGTGCACAAGAGCCACGTTTATTTTAAAAAGCATGGTAGGCTACAAAAATAAATATGAATCTTACCATCCTCCTCTTATTTAATATAGAAAAAAAAAACAATAAATTTAAGACAAGAAAGGAAAATCTTAGGCAGATCATGCTTCATTTGAATTTCCATCAACGTAACATAAGAACAATTTTGCACACTTGGCTACATGGGTACAATATATAGATTAGATAAATATAAAATCTTTTATTATTGATTATTATTATTATTATTATTATTGTTATGCTATTAGAAGCCCTTCTGATTATCCAACAAAAATTTTCTATCCGCATTCTATGTAAAATTCTAATATATATAAGACATACAGCAGTCAACACTGAACAGAAATAACAATCATATTTTCAAGTGACAACTTTATTTAAAAATTTATTTTTCAAAAAAATATTTTAGGAATATATATATATATATATAGTTGTGAAGTATATATTATTCAGGTAAAAATATATCATTGATCTCCTTTACTTTTTTTCTAAATTTATAATTATTATTATTATTTTATCATTGTAAAATAAAATATTTCTCAATTATCAAAGGAAGAAAAAATAAATTTATACAATAACTCTTGATATGTATGGAATAATTATTTTAAATTTGTTTATAATTAAAAAATATCACGTTAAATACTATAATTAATAATTTATATAAGTATTTTACAATTTGATTAATGTTCATATTATTCTACTAAAAATTTATTTTTCCTATTTTACTAATCATGATTATAACATATTTTAAAAATTTTATATGTTAAATTGTTAACAATATTTTCATAAAATCCTTTCAAAAAATAAAATATTTTATAAAATAAAATAAAATTATATTAAATATTTATAAATTCCATATTTATTTTCATGATTAATAAAATAGGCGTGGTGATCCCTGATGGAAGTTTTTTCCTAAGGTAAAAGTGAATAGTTGCACGGTAAATTTAGAGTGATCAAGAGTTAATTAAAAGAAGGGTGATAATGGATTTCTATAACTATTTTGATGTGTAAGTTAGAGAAAGAAATTCTCAAAAAATAAATTAAGAGAGTTGAGATTGAAAAAGTAGAATGTGAGATTAGAATGTGCATCTATTATCTTGGATGTGCCTTTTTTATATTTGTAAAATAGCAGTTGTTGAATTTGAGTATTGATTGTTGCTATGATTTGGAGAATATAATTATTCTTAACTGTGTTATTCAAAAAAATACAAAAATTAAATATATTAATGATTTTTTAAAATTTTTTTGAATTGATAATTTTTTAAACGTTACTTAACTTAAATTAAGGACTATCTGTTACGTTGATTCATCATCATATCATTAAGTAATTGACTAAATGACATATCACCAATTATGTTTTTCTAAAAAGCTATCTGTATAAAGGATGTTCGCTGGCTAAAGAGTATCAATATATATGCTGAAAACATAGTTGTAAAAAAAAAAAAATGCTAAACATGTTATTAGAACGATGTTACGGTTCACGTCATCCCATGGACAAACCTAACAACATTCTATATATATACATATATATACTAGTGTTTTTTTAGCACATGCGTTGTCATTTTTTAAAATTTTTAATGTTTTTATTTTTATTTAACATTTTTAATTATTTATAGAAATAAAACTTATCAAATGTATCAAAATATAATTATTATAATGAAATAGATTTAAATTTCATTATTATAATAAAACTTCTTTATATATCACATTTTTTTTTTATCTCTTTTTACATTTTTTATTTATCAGTTATAACTTGTACTTTAGTTGAAATCTCTCTAAATAATAATGTTACATATAATTGAATATATTTATAAATATTAAAAATTAAATGTATTTATAAATATTTAAAATTAAAATTTTATTATAAATATAATTAAATAAAATAATTTTAAAAATTATTTTAAAATTTTTATTTTTAATTAATTTTCAAAAAATATCTAAGCATGTACAACACTTAGATCATGCATTTCGATTGTTGCATAACATAGTTTTTATTGTTGTGAAAACGCTTACTCTATGGTTCTAATTACATTTTGAATGGTTTTATTAGTATGGATTTGGATTATGACTTAAGCAGTTATAATATAAGTTTTTCTAAATTTGCAATATTGTATAATTATGAGAATGATGTGAATATTTGACATGTTAGTCTTGTCAACAAAGAATGAATAGGTTAGCCAAAGAAGATTTATTGGCAAATATTGACAAAATAGATTTGTCAACCTTTGAACATTTTCTGGCTATAAAAACAGCAAGAAAACGATTTGAAAATGAAATTAAAACTAAATTTCCATTGCAATTAGTTCATTTTGATGTATATGGTTCTATGAATGTGAGAGCTACCATGAAACATTTTATTTCATCACATTTATTGATGATTACACTCGATATGGCTATATCTATTTGATATCTCATAAATTTTAAGTGTTAAGTTGCTTTAAAAGTTACACGAATTTGGTTGAAAATTAATTAGACAGAAGAATAAAAGTATTAAGAATTGATCGAGGCCAATAATACTTATTTGATTAGTTTAGAGAGTTATGTGATGAAAAAACAATACAATATCAGTTGGGTATTTTTAGAACTCCACAACAAAACGACATTGCTGAGAGGAGAAATAGAACTCTTGAAATGGTTAGGCCTATGATGGCTTAAACTCATTTGTCGATCACCTTTTGGATGATACACTATTGATTATCACATTTGTACTTAACCGAATGCCTACAAAATCAATTATCTCCAATTCACATGAGTTATGAAATGATAGAAAACCTGATCTAAGTGTTCTAAAACCTTATGTCTTGTTTATGTTTATGATTTCTCTTATAAATATGGTAAATTAGGTCCAAGAGGAAAGAAAAGTATCTTTATAAGATACTTTGAAACCTTAAAAGATTACATGTTTATAGATGAAATACAATATCAGTTGGGTATTTTTAGAACTTCACAACAAAATGACATTGTTGAGAGGAGAAAAGAACTCTTCTTGAAATGGTTAGGCCTATGATGACTTAAACTCATTTGTCGATCACCTTTTTGGTGATACATTATTAACTGCCACATTTGTATTTAATCAAACGCCTACAAAATCAATTACCACCAATTCACATGAGTTATGAAATGATAAAAAATCTTATCTAAGTGTTCTAAAACCTTAGAGATGTGCTATTTATGTTCACAATTTCTCTTATAAATACAGTAAATTAGGTCCAAGAGGAAAGAAAAATATCTTTATAAGATACTTCGAAACCTCAAAAGATTACGTGTTTATAGATGAGCAAGATAGTGGGAGTGTAATTGAGTTTGAATTATGTGATGTCATATTCTTAGAGACTCATTTAACTAATCAGAGTGAGATAAGTCATGACTTATCACTTTTTGAAACCATGGATCCATGCTTGTTAGCATCATCTCATTCGAGTGAGAAGATTTTGATAAATGGTGAATTAGTTTCACATGTCCCAAATATTATGACACAATTCATATTTGATATTGAAAGGACAAGCAAGGATGATGAACATGTTAGATGCAAAACATTAGATTTTCATAATGCTTATAATTCCATTGTCCTTGAAGTAAATGAGGGTGATACGACTAATGATGTTGCAGTTACTATGTCTACCCGTCAACGGGATAATTCTTAACTATTGTTAAAGTTGTGGCTAAGAAATGCACCAATACTTTCCAAGTTATCGGCTCAGCTTATAGAGCTACACTTGGGACTTTTCGAGTGCACTTCAAGGTCATGGATGTGAGTACTTCAGCACTATGTCCCTTACTAGAAAGGATATAGCAAATCATCTGAGTTTTTAGAAAAATTTCAATTTGCTGGAAATGATAAGTAAATTTTTTGTCCCAATTGTTATAATAAAATGTATGTTATCTTTTATGTTACAAGCAAATGATAAGTAAAATATTTAATAATAAAAACAAAATATTAAATATTTTATAATATTTTAATCTTAGTTATTATTAATATATAATTAAAAAAGTAAAAAAATGAAAAAATGTAATGGTAGTAAATATGAATTGATAATGTGTCAAACAAAAAATAATAATCTTTCTTTATGCTTTGATATATATATATATATATATATATATATATATATATATATATATATATATATATAATGAAAAATATTATTTTTCAATTGACCAGTAATTAATTGATTTAACCAATTTTTTAGTTAAACTTTCGATACTTTTTCATAATTTTTTTTGGATTTGATCCTTGTTATTTGTTTTGGCACGTGGGCTGTTTAGGTTGGTTTGCTTGGAATATGCTGATTTTGTTCGAAGGTTTGCGGGCAGCGGCGGGGTCACAGCAAGCATCCAAGTTTGTATTTTTTTATTTTTTTTCACACAGGTGATCTTTCATATTAAAATTTTCTAATATGTTAAATCTTATTTTTAGCTTTAAAAAATGTATAATTATTTTACATAGTTCTATGTTAAAAAAATAAAAATAATGAATAAAAAACTACCACTTTAACTAAAAAATATTTGATTTTTTGTTTTTGTTATATGAAAAGACAATAATATCTTATTGTAAATAGAATTAGAATTCAGTTTTACGCTAAAATAGATTAAAGAAAATAATTATAGAGATCATGCTAAATATTTTATTTTTTAAATTTTTTGCTTCTCAAGGTGCGTTGGTTCACTGTTTACTGCTGCTGTTGGGCATAGGAATGAGCAGTAATGATTCCCAGACAAGCACAATAACATCAAGTTGCATCCATGCTCAATGACCATTATGATAACAAATTCGTGACCAATCTCAAAGGCCATTTTGAACAAGACTGAGAATTCATTTACAAAATCTAATTCAGGTCAAGATGAAGCAAACCAGAGCAGGGAATGCAAATTTTTGTGTGTGTGTGTGTGTGAGAGAGAGAGAGAGAGAGAGAGATCAAGAAACAGAGAATTGAGAGGAGAATAAAAAGTGGGAGAGAGGGAAGATCATCCCATTGTTTCTTATCCACAACTCGAACAGAAAAGATGTCACTTCCATTCCATCGTCAATGTTTTGTGAGTGTGCATGAAAATAGAAACTGAACATTGAAGCTTGTGTGGCGAATTTTGTTTTGATAAATGATCATTCGAAATATCAGTTTTCTGAACCTACTTTACTCCCCCCCTCGAAAACTGCTCTCACTTCCAAGTAGATTCTCTAGAAGAAAATTAATACTTAAACTGTTCGTCCTTCTCCCTGAGAAGGACTTACCCTTTATAATCTATAGTAAGAGCAGCATTGGTTTCAAGTCTCTTAGCTGTACCGTTACCACTCAGTCTTCGAAATAAACAGAGTGAACTCACTCCCTCAATGAGCCGCTCTCTCGATGTTTTTGGGTGCTCTAGAGGACAACTCTTGAGTCCGTTCGCTTGCTCTCCTCTGTCTCACTTTTCCCTCAGATTCTCTTTTATGAAAGAAATCCTGATCTCCGTTCACGGTACTCTCTGAGCGTCACTTACTGTTTATAATCTATAGTTTCAATATTCACTAGAATATTTGTCTTATGAAAATCAGAAACCCAACATTACAAGTAATGTTATCATAATGCCATTTTAGGGGTCTCTAAGAGTAGCATGACCATCAAGACAAGACGGCTCACATTGTTATAGTTCATGGATAAGCAAGCGTTCCAAGAGGGACTTAACTCTATTGTTTGAAATTCTTCTTCCACTGGAATAGCACAGGGAGTGGTGACCAGAAGACGAAATTCTGTTGACGATGCCTGTCACCATATTCTCAGAATTATATTTAGTCTTATTTTCTGTTTTTATTTATGGGCATAATTATTTCTATATTTAATCAGATATATATATATATATATATATATATATATATATATATATATCAAATTAATGAAATTAAATTTGATAATATTAAATTCATCTTTAAAATTATAAAATCATAAATTCAAACTTTAATTAAATTAATTAATTTAAAATTTTATAATTATTTAAATAAAATTATTTTGCATTCGAAAATTAAAAAATTCAGACAATGAGTTCAAACTTCAATGGTTAAAAAAATACTTGCAATTTCACAGCTTTAGATTAAATTAAAACTAGTCGTAAATTAGTACATTATATGAGATTATTATAATAATAAATTTTAAATAAATTTAATGTTTATTATTATTATTATTAAATAATTAATTATTATTTCATTAAAAAGTTATTATCAAGTAAAAAAAATAAATTTTTTAAACTTTATAATTATGTGGGGAGGTGGTTATAATAAAAAAATTATCCATTGATTTATATTTTGAATATTATGAGATTGAAATTAATAATATTTATTGATTGATTACTGGCCATAACTTTCCATTAATTTGTCAAAAGAGTAAAGCTAATACAAATATAGGAAGCAAATCTATGGTCTTAAATGCCTTTTTGAACAAATGAATTTAACTCATCGCGTGCTTAATGCCACTTTTCAACCCCGAATCTTAATGTCGACAATTGGCCTGGATTTTCCTCTTGATTTTGCCTCACCCACTAACTGTTGTAGCTTACTTTCCGTGAAAATTCCACCTGCATACAAAATTTTAATCTTTATTTCAATCTTGAAACCAAAGTCAAGATTTTGGCTATAGTGCAAGCTACAAATTAGTCTAATTGAAATGATTTATCAGATTCTAAGTCAAGAATCTGACTCATGCTTCTCTTTTTTTTTTATCTCAAAGGGACAATTGCTCTTAGTTACCTAAATCTGCTAAAGGAAACATTTGCATGTTATAACCTCATTATATATTGGAGCAATTAGCGAATCAAAATATAATTGTTTTTCTCACACTCTTCAAAATTATGAAAAATAAAGGATATCACATTTCATTCTTTTCTCCATTAATATGATGAAAATTTTATTCTTATGATAAGAGTTAAAAGAAAGAGAATTATTAGTCTATAATTTATTGAGTATTTCAATTGATTATATAAATAAAAAAAATATGTAAGAGTAATTAAATTTATTTTTTGTTAGTTTGTGCAACATACGAAGCTCAAGTTCATAAAATTATTATAATAATTAATGTGAAATTTCATGCATTTTGATTAAAAATTTATCATAAATAATATTTTTAAAATCAGATTGAATATCGAATCAATTGGCTGATTTCTAGTTCGACTAATTCAATCGATGCAATTCGATAGGTCAAATGTTCATATATATAATATTTAAAATTAATAAAAGCAAAATAAAGTAATGAAAATATTTTAATATTTAAAATTTGAGTAAAATAATTTAATTTTAAATATTTTAACAAAATGACATAATTTTAAGGTACTTTGATTTTTAATTTTTTAAATTTTGATTGATTTATTACAGATCAATTTTTAATATTAAATTACATCAAACGACTGTTTAATTGATGGATCACAATTGAGTGAACAATGGAGTGGACTGTCTTATAGTGTCAATTTCATTATCCTTTTTAACAGTGCGGGACACAACAAAGAAACTGCATATATGCACATGGTTAACATGGGCTAAAGCCATACTTGATTAAATGCATCTGTCCATGAGAGGAAGATATTGGAGTGGCGGCTGTGAACATCACCTGGTTCAGGGTTGCTCATGGCGCATACAAATTTTGACTTACAATACTAAAGATAATGTCGCTTAAACTTTTTGGTACTCCAAATGGACACTACCGAGATTTGCATTCTGGGAACAACCGAATTTTAACTTTTAAGTCAATTATTTTTCAACAATATCATTTATATTATTATTTTATAATATTATAATTTATAATAAATTTAAATAAAAATTATTATTTATTATTAAATTAGAAAAAATTAAATATTATTGAATTAAATAAAAATTATTATTCACTATTAAATGAGACTATATTATTTGACAATATTATATAATTTGTCACTATAGAATTCACCGTATACATAACCTCTTCCTATTGAATCATATCCAATTAGTTTAACCACAAAGTATGAAATGGGAATAACTACAGGCTCAACGTTATGCCAATGAGGTTTTTGGCCGAGTAATATACAAAGCTCAACAATGAGTGTTGAGAAATACTTTACGACATTTGGTGTAGTATTGAGTTATGCGCTGAGTTAATAAGAAGCACTGAGTTAATAAGAAAAAGAAGAGAAAAATTTATCTATAACTAGTCATATATAAGTATTATTATACTCATAAATCATTAATATTCAAATATCAATTTATCTTTTTATTTATTAAGTTTATTAAGTATAAGTCATGTATTGATTGATGTACATGTATATATTAGATATAATAAGAATTTTCGTTATTTGAATGATATTAAAGCAGTCTTTTAATATTGTCAAATCTCGAATTTAAGTCAAAATTAAATTAATAAAGAAGGAGAAAAATTTGATTTTATTTTATGTGATAAGAGAACATCGTCATCACTTATATCAAAATCAAATAAAAAAAATGAATTTCTTAGTCATCAACGATCACTATTAGCAAATAGTTAAAAGGGAAAGAAAAAAAAAAAAAAAAAAGAAAGAGCATGACGTTGGGCCATCCTCAATAACGTTAGAGGAATCAAAAAGTTATTGCTGATCAGACCTTGAAGGGGGGGAGGAATCCAATTTGAGAAGCAGAAAAAAGGGGAGAAAATGGTGAGGGTTCCTTGTTGTGAAAATATGGGGTTGAAGAAGGGACCATGGACACCTGAAGAAGATGAAATCTTGTTATCCTACATCCAACGTTATGGCCATAGCAATTGGCGTGCACTCCCCAAACAAGCAGGTAATGTTTCATTAGTTTGTTTTAAGACTAATTAATTGATGATTGCATCGAGTTTTGAGAATTCAAAAGACTCATTTTCTTGTTTCATTTCTTTAGGTTTATTAAGGTGTGGAAAGAGTTGTAGACTAAGGTGGATAAATTACTTGAGGCCAGATATTAAACGTGGAAACTTCAGCAATGAAGAAGAAGAAACCATTATTATGATGCATCAGATTCTTGGAAACAGGTATGCATGCTTGCATTTCCTCCCTTTTCTTGAACAAGAGTTGAGATCAAGAAAATATTATGTAACGATAGAAATTAAAATTCAAAATCTGACAGTGTTAAAGATAATTTTAATACCACTAAATCAAAGAATCATTAGTTATTATATACTTTTCTTGGATTCTCAGATGGTCTGCAATAGCAGCAAGATTACCAGGAAGAACTGACAATGAGATAAAGAATTATTGGCACACCCATCTAAAGAAGAGATTTGACGAGAATTATGCTACCACAGGCTCAAGTAGTTATGCTCGGTGCACCAGAACATCAAAAAGAGCGGTGATCAATAATAACGCAAGATCAACAGAGCCGCCTGTGAATTTTACTTCCACTACTACCCGTCAAAGAAGTGAAGTTCCTAGCCATATTGAATCAGTTAAGTTCACACAAGAATCATTATCCCAGGAATTGTTTTCTGTTCCGACTGTGGAAGCCAACAATGGTTCGAATATAAACCACAATGAGTTTTGGTATGACCTCTACATGAATGCAGGAAACTGTAGAGAAATGCATGAGAATTTGTAGCAGTATAATAGAGTATATAATTATATGTTTCTTTCTGTGTTCAATAATCTGAATGCTACGACATTAAATTTGATCCAAGTTTTGAAAACAATTACATTCATGATCTAACAGTTTAAACAATGCCACCCCTTTTTTCATTATGCATTTTAGAAAGATATGAACGTTGATAAATCTTTATTCACAGATTTTAATTATCAGCTGAGTTATGTCCGCATGTAAAATGAATATTAATGAATCAATTAGACTTTGAGTTGGATAATTCAAAAATAAAAAAATTTATTTATAGCTGTTTATGATATACTGAACACTAGGTTAATAATAGGTGATGGTGGCTCGAGGTTTGCCCCATGTTATATATGTATCACCAAGTGAAAATGGTATGCTGATGGATTGGCAATTCAAATTATAACAATAAAATTCTTAGGATGACAATATATCTCGACTTGGTGGACTAACATGGAAGAGTGGCTGCTGGAGAGATCATGTGACTTTGGAAGTAGATATCTCTGTTGGAGAGTTGCTGCATTGCTTCTTCTTACCCCCTTTTTCTTAATCATTCAGTGAGAGGGAAGCAAACATTGAACACCAAATAAGGTAACTAGATAGAGTTCACGTTCACAGTTGGACTCGATAATCTCCTGCTCCGGAGGTGAGCGTCTTATCCATTAGGCCACGCGAACAAGTGATGAACCAAAACTCTACAACTCATCAATCAACCAATATATATATATATATATATATATATATATATATATATATATATATATATATATATATATATATATATATCACAGTCAAAAAAAATATTAAAATATATCAGAATATTTGTCTCAAAAATATCTAT
>CATIWR010553999.1:0-30950 GCA_949677035.1 Omphalea diandra | reverse complement strand
AAAAACCAGAAAAGAAGACCTTGACTCTCAAATCTTCATCAAAAGAAAAGGAACCAAGGGTTATTTCTAGTGAGGAAGATAGTAATAAAGAGGAGGAGGAGTTGGCCATGCTTTCAAGAAGAATAAAGGAGCTGATAAGGACAAGAAAGAAAGACGAAACTTCATGAAAGCAACTTCAAACCTCAAGGAAAGATTGGGTGAAGTTACATGTTATGAATGTGGCAAACAAGGTCACATCAAATATGATTGCCCAAAACTAAAGAAGAAAAGGAAAGGAGACAAGGAGAAGAGGAATAACTTTAAAGCAACTTGGGATGATAGCTCAAGTGAAGAGGATGAAGAGGAGGAAGTTACAAACTTGTGCTTCATAGCATAAGATGATTCTTCAAATGAGGTAAGCTCTTCACCCCTTTCTTATAAAGAGTATGATGAGTTAGATTATATAGATGATGAACTTTTAGAAGCTCTCACTTTGAAATGTGATAAATACAAGTCACAAATGAAATCTGACATGAAGAAATGCTCCAAACTAGAGGATGAATTAAAATCTTTGAACAATCTTGTAAGTGAATTAAGAACTTCAAATGAACAACTCAAAAAATCTGTTAAGAGTCTTTCTAAATCATCATGTTCCCTAAATTCCTTGAGAAAGGAGAATAATTCTTTGACGGGAAAAGTTATAGAGCTTAGAAATTCCATATCTAAGTTCCATAGGGGAAAGGAAGCTTTGGATACACTTATTTTATCTTAAAGATCTCCTTTAGTTAGACATGGTCTAGGCTTCAACGGAGCCTCTTCATCTTCATCTAAACTCACAACCTTTATTAGAGCTTCAGCACCTCAAACCTCTAATATTGAGGTAGTTGGTAGGAAAAGTGCTTAAAGCACAAAGCCACCATTGCCCAAGGGCAAACGAAAGGCACATCAAAGCTCAAAGCCTATCCCCAAGAAGGCTAATCATGCATATATTTACACCAAGAAGCATACTCACCCTAACACACACATAAAATTCACTTTTACACAAATCCATCATGCTCATGCCCGCATTCACATCATCATGGTATGAGAAATACCCCTACTCATACAAAGGTCATGTATAGGAGGAAGACTCATAAGTCTAAATTCCAATGTCACTATTGCATGAAGTTTGGTCACATTAACATTCATTGTTACATTAGAAAGGCTCACCTCAAATTGGAGGATCCTTCTAGTCCTAACCCCATAGGAACTAAGTATGCTTGGGTACCAAAATAAAAATGATTTATTTGTGTTGTATGGGATTACTTGGCAGCCACCAATGAAGTGAATGATTAGCATGTGGATAACGATTGTTCAAGCACATGACGAGGAACAAGAAGCTATTCTTAGCCTTAAAAGAAAAGAAAGGTGGCATGTCACCTTGGAAACAATGCCAAGAGTAAAGTAATAGACATTGACACAATTGGTAGGAATGGTTATTCTCTCATTGATGATGTTTTACTTGTTGATGGTTTACAACATAATTTGCTTAGTGTAAGCCAATTATGTGATAAGGGTAATAAAGTCACCTTTGACCCTAGAGAATGATGAGTTACCACTTTGGTGGATAAAAAGGTAGTTTTCAAAGGTGAAAGGAAGGGCAATACCTATCTAATTGACTTAGACAATTTGGCTAACCAATCTTTCAAATTTCTTGTGTCACTTAGCAATAAAGCTTGGCTTTGGCATAAAAGGCTTGGACATGCTAGTAGGGAGCTCCTACAAAAGCTCATAAAAAGGAAAGCTAGTGGAAGGTCTTTCTAAGCTAAAGTACTCCAGAGATAAGACATGTAGACTATGCCAAATAGGAAACCAATATCAATCCTCTTTCAAAGCAACAAATGTTGTAAGTACATCTAGACCTCTTCAACTTATCCATATGGACTTAATAGGACCTAATAGAAGTGCTAGTTAGGTGAAAAATTTTATGCACTTGTCCTAGTTGATGATTACTCTAGGTTTACGTGGGTATCCTTTCTAGCTCATAAGTATGACACCTTTGATACTTTTAAAAGTTTTACAAAAAGAGTTTAAAATGAAAAGGGTTACTTCATTTTTTCTATAAGGAGTGACCATAGAAAATAATTTCAAAATAAATATTTTGAACCTTATTACTTAGAGAATGAGATTTTTCATAACTTTTTAACTCTTAGAACACCACAATAAAATGGTGTTGTAGAGAGGAAAAACAGAACACTAGTAGAGATGGCTAGAACTATATTCAATAAGTATTCATTACCTAATTGTTTTTGGGCTAAAGCTATCAATACTTTGTGTTACATTGCAAATCGTGTTTTTAAAACACCTATTCTTAATAAGAATTCTTATGAGCTTTAGAATGATAAAAAGCCTAAGTTGTGATACCTAAAGGTGTTTGGATACAAGTGTAATATCTTAAATACCAAGGATAATCTTAGAAAATTTGATTCAAAAACAAATGAAGGGATCTTCCTAGGATATTCTACCTCTAGCAAAGACTATAGGGTTTTTAATAAGAGTTCTATGGTTGTTAAAGAGTCTATGAATATTGTGTTTGATGAATCTAGTAAACTTGATCTTAGGAAAGGTTCTTTTGTTGATAATCTTGTAGGCAACTTTAAAATTAGAATTCTTATTAAAAACCCTATAGTCTTTGCTTGTAATTCATCATAATCAATGCCTTTGCTAAGGGATACAACTAAGAGAAAGGCATTGATTATGATGAAACCTATGCCCCCATAGCAAGATTAGAGGCCATTTTGATTCTTTTAGCATATACATGTCATATGAATTTCAAACTTTGTCGAATGGATATTAAAAGTGCTTTTTTAAATGGTGTCATTGAGGAGGAAGTTTATATTGAACACCCTCATAGTTTTGAATCTCATATCTTTGCAAATCATGTTTTTAAATTGAATAGAGCCATATATGGTTTAAAACAAGCTCTAAGAGGTTGGTATGAAAGACTTAGTTCGTTTCTTTTGCAAAATGATTTTGAAATATGGAAGGTTGACACAACCATATTTGTTAAAAGGCGTAGTCATGATACACACACTGTGTAAATATATGTTGATGATATCATTTTTGGTGCTACTAATGAATCTCTTTGTAAGGATTTTGCTAAGTGTATGACTACGGAATTTGAGATGAGCATGATGAGAGAGCTCAAATTCTTCTTTAGCCTACAAATCAAACAAATCAAAGAAGGGATTTTCATCAACCAAGCCAAGTACACAAAGGATATACTTAAGAAATTTAGCATGAAAGGATGTAAAGTAGCAAAGACACTAATGAGTGATACCATAAAACTAGACAAGGATGAATCGGGTAAGTCCGTTGATGATAAGAGATATCAAGGTATAATTGGTTATGTACTTTATCTTACTACTTTTAAACCTGACGTCATGTTTAGTGTATACATGTGTGTTATATTTCAATCTTGCCCTAAAGAATCACATTTTAATGCTGTTAAAAGGATTTTTAAATATTTATGTGGCACATTGCACTTAGGGTTATGGTATCCTAGAGATTAATCATTTAGACTTATAAGTTATTCAAATGTAGATTATGCCAGTAGTCTTCTAGATAGAAAAAACACTTATAGAACTTGCCAATTCATAGGAGAATGCTTAGTAGTGTCTTGGTTTAGTAAGAAGCAAGTTTTGGTTGCCTAGTTCATCATCGAAGCAAAATTTGCAGCTGCGGGTTGTTGTCGCACCTAAGTTCTTTGGATGAAACAATAATTAAAGGATTATGGCAAAGTTTTTTTTTTTTTTTATCACATTTCCATCAAATGTGACAACACTAGTACAATAAATCTTTCAAAAAATCCCATCTAACACTAAAAGAGCAAACATATAGATATTGGGCATCATTTTCTTAGAGATCCTATTCAAAATAGTGATGTAATGTTGGAGTTTATCGACACTAATCATCAACTTGCAGATATTTTCACAAAACCTCTTCATGAAGAAAGGTAGAACTTCATTAAGAGAGAGTTGGGAATGCTTGATGGAGGCTCCTTGAAGTGAAAATTGGATCTTTTAAAATGCTCTTTGTGTGATGTATTGTTCTTGAATGATTGTTTATTGTATGTGATGAATGTGTAGTATTCTTCTTTTAATGTCTTAATTCTTAATGCAATTATGCCTTTCTATGCCAATTTGCATGAATTAATCATTAATATATTAAGTGGATCATAACTTAGAAGGTCAAATCTTATCTTTTCATGTTTACTTTTCTTGCTATGTAATTCGCGATCGTTACTCCTTGTTTCACGGTCACGATTTACTAGTACTTGTCAATCCGCCTGTTACACATCAATTTGCAGTTGCTATTTTCAATCTCCACTGCAAATTTTTTTAAAATTCAAAAGTTTTGACCACTAATACCATTGGTTTTTGAGGATTTTTTGTCCAGTACTCAGAGATTTTGTAATTAGCGATCGTGACTTGTTGTTTGTGCTTGCGAATTTGAGTAACTACCAAACATAAATTGATTTGACTGTCAACCGATGATAACCCCTCATTAAATGCATTTTTGACCATTTGTTACCATTTTTACACCTTTTCTTAGCCTATTTAAACCCTTGAAATGGTGTTCTAACTTATATTTTCTAGAACACTTCATCTATCTTCATTCATACTCCTTAAACCTTCTTCAAATCCTCTCCTAATACTAATGGCCCCTAAGAAAGCCTCCAGAGTAGAAAAAGGGAAAACAATAGCCTAACTATCTAGTTCTCTTGCCTTCACATGACGAAAGGGATCACCAAGGAAGAAAAGGATCATTACAAGGCCAATTCTTTCAAGATAATCCAACCAAACAAAATTCCTTTAACATTTTTCCTTAAATCACTTGGGATCAAGGTTGAAATCCATGCCTACCTTTTTAACTTGGGCTAGAATGAATTCATCTTCCGAGAAAAGCCCAGTTACTAAGAAATAATGTGGGAATTCATGTGCACAGTGATCTTAAGTCGTAAAGAAGAATCGCGAACAAGCCAGTATGGGTTGATATTCAAGGCTTTTGGGGAACCATTTGTTATTACCTTTGAACAATTCTCCAATCTCTTCAATCTTCAAGTAGCAGATGACATGTTGTTCATCATCTCCGCACTTGACATCATTTACTCAGAGTTTTGGTTCGAAATTTCTATTGAGATCAGACACGATCCAAAAACCTCCATAGCCAAATACATTCAAACCCTACCCAACTGGCTTCTTCATTGCCCATCACCTTCTATATCAATGTAAAAGTTGATGTAATGAAAAGGTCTTCCAAAAAGACTTAGCCTTTCTCTTTTGCTTGACCAAGAATAAACCTATCCAAACCGGCCGATACCGTATGGATCAATTGATTCACATAAGCACTAAGCCAAAAAGCTAATTTCTTCTACCCTATCATGCAACTGCCATATACCGTTATGTAGGTGCATTCAATGAGGAAAATGAGAAATTCCTCACCAAAAAGTACTTGTCATCCTATAACTTTCTAGACTTGCCTTACCTCATCAATGCCAAGGCCATACACCCTGATTCCTATACTTATTCCTTGGGTCTAAGAAGTTAGAAACTTCTCAACCCTAAAAAAGGAAGAGGCTAGTCATTAAAGAAGGTGCTCAGTCCATTCACCTCCCTAACCTAAGCCCAAAACCAAAATCTCTCTTTCCTCAATCAACAAGAAGCTAGACAAGATGATGAGGATGGTCAAGATAATATTTTTTCTACTCTCCCACCTCTATAGTATTTTGATGGATCAAGAGGATGAGGAAGGTGATGAAGCTCAAGGTGGAGGAGCAAATGAAGAAACTAATGACTCTGAAGATGATGATAATTTTCTAATATTCTAGCTTGTTTTAGCATTTTAGTGTTTTCTTTTATTTCTTTGTTTATATATAAGATGTGATCCCATGGTTATTAATGAATAAAAGTGTTGTTTTTCTTTGCAATTGTGCTTCTCATTTTATGTGATTACTTTACACTTGCTTTATATACTCATTTGTTCCATGAAATTGTTTTATCTTAATTTATGCTTCATACATTTGACATCCATGCACTTTCATTTCCATGTTTAAACTTTTCTTTCTTTTTGATCTTGCTAAAAGGGGAGAAAGAGAAATAGTAAAAGAATGTGCATGATATACCATATGGGGACTATAAGTTGAGGGGGAGCAATCTAATTCAAATTCAAACTTTTAAATCCTTAAAAAACATATTTGATCAATAAATTTTTTTGTTTAGAATCTTTGTCCATCTCAAGTTTACACTTATGCAATTCATTTTCCCTAAGTAATATCAATCTAAATTGTCAAAATCAAAAAGGGAGAGATTGTTGGACTAGATTGGTTAAACTTAAGTCAAAGGTCTCTTTTGATCTTGACAATAAAGATTGATAGGTATAAATGTCATGTTTAAGTGTTTTTTTTATAGTTTCTAAATTAGTTTCTTATTGGAACTTAGATGGAAGTCTAAATCTCTATCTTTAAATAAGACATCCAAATTCGCGATCACGATCCTCTAACTCACGACTGCGACCTTGCAACAAGGATGTATGAAGTTAGGCCAGAAGAATTTAAGGAGGAAATCACAGTCGTGATCCAACAAAAAGAAACCTGAAAGACACATAGAGAGATTCGTAGTGGTGTTCGTGTCCAGAGTCGCGACCACAAATTTCAAAGCTGATAGGAGGGAACTAAGTCTACAACCATATCATGCCAAGTGTCCAAGACAACTGTTGGAATATTAAAATTCGTGATATCAAAGCACTTATCGCGATAATGACCCAAGAAAGTGTTTTCTCCTCACCAAACAAAAGAATTTGCAGTCCTTGTCGTGCCTAAAAAGAATATCAATTACAACCGTGACTTTTAGTTGGTTGGTTAAACACAACCGTTATATTTCTTGGAGCACCAATGGTAGAAGGACACATTGACTAGTCATTAGACATGAAATGGGGTTCTCTACCATGATTTCAATATTCCCAGTACAAATTGGAAAATCGAGACCGCGACTTCAGTTTGATAGGCATTTAATGCAAAATCTGTCTAGCTTACCTTAGAGATTTAGGCATAGTTTGTTAGTAATGTCTATTTGGTAATTGTTGTCTATAAATACTCCACCAAACAGACATGAATGTAAGAGAATTTTATTTATTATAGCTAAACTCTTTCTAATTTGCTACATAACTTCTTATTCTTTTATTATGAGTTCTTGATTATTTGTTGTAAGCATTAAACACCATTATGGGTTGAGAGTTAGCCTAGCCTTTAAAACTCTTGTAATAGGTTAAAATGTGAGCTTGTGTAAAACACTTGAGTGAGGTTTTGTGTGAGCATTGAAACATAAATTATAAGGGTTGTGTGTGAGCCATAAAACACATTGTACAAATTTGGTGTGAGCTTGGAAACACCATTTTAAGTTGAGTGAAATACCCAATTGTGAAGAATTGGGGAGTGAACATAGGGTTTGTTAACACTCGAACAACTATAAATACCTTGTGTTCTTTCTCTCTACCCTTTCTTAATTCTCTAAACTCCTCACATTCCCTCCAAAATTTTCAATCTCCCACTAATTCAACCCCCTTCTAGGTGTACTAGGGCTAATAGAATTCATAATGTTGGATATTTAGATTAACTTTTCTTCATTATTGGGAAGACCATGGTATCACCCTATAGGAGGATTCACTTCCATTATACATCAAAAAGTGGAAATCTAACATCAAAGAGAGCTCATGGTGAGTTAGGAGAAGTGGTCTCAACTCTGAGAAATGCATATGACACTTGAGGTGTTTTAAGTGGCAAGCATCTATGATGAGTAGATGGATCCTAAGGTGGCTAGCATCATATAGAAGATGAATTTTTTGCCAAGCCAAAGGTAAAAAGCATGGCATTGGGATCCTTAAAATTATAGACATCCCCACATAGTCTATTAGGGTGAGTTAGGTTACTGAGATGACAAGGATAAGTTTAAAGCTAATAATTCACAAAACCCATTATTAGAGTACTTTATAAGAGAAAGAGAAGTTGTTGAGGAAGAAAAAAAACATGACCCAATGAAGATTTCTTTTATGACTTAGAGAATTCCTTCTCTCGTAATGTGTAAATCATTATTAAGAAGTCTAATGTAATAGAAAAGAGTTAGAAGTCTAAGGGGATTATTAGAAAGGAAAATAAAGCTTTAATTTTTTGGTATTAGGAAAAAAAAAAGAAAAAGATGCCATCTTGATAACATAAGGCTAATAGGATGATTAGCCGTAGGGAGAAAAGAAGATAGATGCTCTGAAAGACATCTATAAGCTTTTTTTTGGAAGGAAAAGCCAATAATTAGGCTGTAAAAGCAAGATAAGGGACATATATCATAAAAGGCAAGTACTTGGGGGAATGTCTCATAGATATAAAGGTGATGATTAAGAGTTCTTTTGAAGCCATGGCTATTAGCAAGGAAGAAGGACAATTAGTGTAGAGGACAAGTGAGAAGGATGATGACTTAGATGAGGTGGCCCAATAAGAGAGCTTTTTATAGATCGAGTTGATTAATGATGCTATAAAGGAAGATTTCAAAGGGGTTTTTGAAAGAGATAGAAGTAGTGAGGAACTAGTTGAAATGGTTAGTAAATAACTAGATGAAAGTAATCTAAAATCTCTTTTAGTCAAATATTAGGAAAAAATTTTACTCTATTGGGGTAGGAGAAAGATGGGAAGAAGCTACCAAGCTTAGAGAATGAAGTTTAAGGATCAACCATGCCAATAAGGATGCCTTTTAAAGATCATGTTAATTAATATGTTACATATGTTGTAGTTACTAGTATGTTTAAAGATGATGATATATTTATCTCAAAATTCAAAGTAATGAATGATGGGTTTGGCTACTTATGTGATGTCCTTCTTGATCTTACCATGCTTGACATACATCATTTCATAAGCATATTTAATATTAATTCCCTATATGCCACTGCTTTTAACCTTAACAGATAAAACCCAAAAATTTTACCAATCGCAAGTGACACCACACTAGAAGAGAGAAGAAGGTTTGAGTAGTTATTAAGGAAATACCAACGTATTTGTGTTGATATATAAAGACATGCTAAGAGTTGACCTCCAGATTATTGTGCACACATACCCATATACCCATTCATAAAATCGATAAAGTAAAAACTAAGGTGATTAAAGATGAAGTGCACAAGAAGTTGAGGGCTAAACTTTTTAAAGTGGCAGATTACCCTGAATGGCTAGACAATATGGTACAACACCTAAGAAGTATGGATATGTAAAAGTGTGTGTTGATTAAAGGGACCTAAATACAGCTTGCTTGAAGGATGGTTGCTCACTACCTCACATCGATGTGTTACTCGATAATGTTGCAACATGTGTCATATATTCACCTATGAATGGTTTCTCAAGGTACAACCATATTCTTGTGGCCATAATGGACAAGGTCAAGACAATTTTCATAACTAAATAGAGAACTTACTGCTATAGGTTAATGTAATTCGGGTTTAAAAAGGTCAAGACTACATATTAAAGAATGGTAACTTATTTCAAAACTTGATACACAAAGAGGTACAGGTCTATATCGATGATATGATGGTGAAGTTTGATGCCCACAAATGTCATTTCTAGGCCTTAGAAAAAGTTTTCAAAGGGTAGATAAGTATAACCTAAGGTTGAAACCAAATAAATGTGTGTTTGGAGTCACTTCTAGAAAATTGTTAGGGCATGTGGTAAGTGAGAGAGATATTGAAGTGGATCTAGATAAAATCAAAGTTATCCAAGAGATGTCAGCACTAAGGATGGAAAAGAAGGTTTATAAATTCCTAGATACATCTTATACATCAATCACTTTATTATAAGGTTGACCCTAATCTATGACCCTATCTTCAAGCTTTTGAAAAATGATCAACCTATGATGTGAAATGAATAATGCTAATAAGCCTTTAAGAAGATTAAGCAATACTTGTCTAATTTGTTAGTGTTAAAGTTGCCTAAGCAAAGATGAACCTTTATTTTATATCTTATGGTGAAGGATAGATTTGTGAGCATAATGTTAATGTAGGAAGATGACTCAAGGAATAGGCACACAGTCTACTACCTTAATAAGAAGCTTTTAACTTCTGAGGAGAAGTACAATTAGATTAAGAAGATGTGTCTAGCTATGGTTTAAGCTATAATAAATTATGGCATTACTTCTAGTCATACTCAATGAAGGTTGTCTCAAAGCTAGATCTAAACAAGTATTTATATGAAGTGTAATGCTTACTAGGAAAGTTGGCAAAGTGGTTGATTCTTCTTATACAGTTTGATATCAAATATGTGATGGGAAATAATTAACGGTAAAGCAATCTAATAATACTTAAAATAATAGCTTATCACAAAAGAAGAGAAAGAATTACCTAAATTTCATGACCAGAATTAAGGGTAATTAAGGCTCAAGGATGGAAAAAGTATCTTAATAAGGTAGTGAATGGGAGAGGGATAATTATTGAAGTAATCTTTATCTCACCTAAAGGAAAAATGCTATTAATGTTTAAGGAGCTTGAGTTTAAAGTGATAAACAACATAACATATTATAAAACATGTGTCTTTGGATTAGAATAATTAGCTATGATAGGAGTTAAAGAGGAAGTGTTTATAAACTCCATGTTTGTGATTTCCTATGTTAATGATAAATGGGAATTACAAGAGGAATGATCGAAAGCATACTTCAAATATATGAAGCTATCAACCCAAAACTTCCACAAAGATGCACATTGTGCCATTTATTGCAAGAGTGAAACATGATGGCAAATGTTTTAGCCATTCTAGTTTCCATTTAAGATGGGCAATTAAAGATGTTAATGAAGCCATTATTTGACCAACGTTAAAGTGCCTTGCAACATATGTGAGAGGGTGATGCAAGTATTAAAGGATAAGAGGCCATAGTGCTCTCAAAGGTACTTAAAGAATAGGATTTACTTTAATGGTACAAAAGAAAGGATAGAGATTTCATTAAGAGATCAGCACCATAGTTCATTGCATATAAGGGTATGGTCTATAAAAGATGCATGATGAGGTTCATCAGACATATATGAGAGAAGAAGAACCTAGATAAGTCATGGAAGTGGTACATGTAGGTATTTATGGTCCACATATGAATAGGGTGATTTTGGCTAACAGGATCATAAGACAATGGTGCTTTTGGATCACTATAGTGCAATGCATCAATTTTTGAAAGATGGGAAGCCATAGAAGAGTAAGAGAAAGGGCAACCAATTGGGATTTTATTGATAATCTTAAGAATGTTTTCTCTTATAAGGTTCAAATTAGCATCGAGAAGTCTATGAATATCAAAATAGAAGTAGCTATCATGAAGTTTATAAAGCCATCAAGGATGTTTTCTCCCGCAAGGTCCAATTAGGATGGAACAGTCAAATTGCCTCATATAGCTTGTCTCGAACCTATTCCTTCCATAGAAAATCATATAACTACCATCTGACACAACCAATGACAAAAAGAAATTGTAATGATAAGACAACCCACTACACCTTCATATGTCTACCACCTAAGCTACCAATTAGCTCTTCTCAACCATCATTTCCTTAGCCCTTGAGAGACGACACAAAGTTTAAAACTCATTCTTGAGACCTCAGAAGGCTTAATATAGTCCAAAAAACCCTAAGAAGACACTCAAGCAATAAGTCTAATAACCTCATTTATAAAAGAGCCCAATAAAAAGTAGATAGGTAGCTTCTTCTTTATTTTTTCAAACTTATTTTTTACCTTTAAATTAATAGAGTCTAAGGTACATTGTCTTAACCTTCATTTTATAGGTCTTGCACTAACTTGGGCATCAAAATGTCCCTACTGATGATCAATCCAACACTCCACCTCACCATTCCTCTGTGTAAGACATACTAAAAAATTAGACTAGTTTACTTGAAGGACAAGTCATATTTCCCAAGTTTAACTACACCATACATTATAAAATTTGCTAGAGCAACAATGGAATTTTCCATCTCTAATCTGACAAATTCCATCAGTAGCTAGTCTTATTGATAGATTAGTGATGGACCTTAGTCCATCACTAGGAAGATCGTCGCTAAAGTATAAATAGTGATGGATTGGCAATGACTAATTTGTTGCTAGGTTTGTGACGAATTAATAATGGATTTTTTTGTAACTAAAAAAATCCATCGTTGAATCATCAAGAATTTGGTAGGTTTTAATGGCTAATTTGTCATTATTTCATCATTATTTCGTAACAAATCTATCATAATAATTTTTAAATTATTTTTATATTTAAATTTTTATATTATTAAATTTTAATATTTTTATAAAAATTATTATTTTATATTATTAAATTTATATTATTTTATATTATTAATGTTTATATTAAAATTAATATAAAAGGAACACAATATATAATATTATTTAATTTATTAAAATTAAATAAAATTATATTATGTTTATAATAACATTTTACACCTAAGATACATAAATATGAAAAGAAAACCTAATCATATAGGTCATCATACGCTTCCACATAATGATAGTTCTTTAAAGGCGAAAGTGTTGTTAGGGGTGCTGGTACTAGAGCCATTTAACTTTGTAAGGTAGCTAACATAGAAGTTAGAGTCTGTTACATCTGATCCCTCATGGAAACAAATTGCATATCAAACTCATGCTAAAGCTCCTCTTAGACTTGCCTCTTAATGTGCTTCTCCAAATTTGGATCAAGAGTCATTTGTGATATGGCTAAGTAAGAGTTAGAGAAAGAAGGTCGACGAATAGATGTCCCATTAAAGCCAAGTCCTTACACTCTACTCTTCTTGTATCCTTCAATAAGATCCAGGTACAACTGGTTGATGTTGAAGGCTTTTAGATTTTGCAGAACCCTTCGGTAGCTATGAAGTAGCTATAAAAATATTTATCTCCATAACATCCTAATAAATATAAATAATCATTATGAAATGTTATAGAAGTTAGTATAATTACATTTTATTCAAAATAAGAAATAGCTCACTAATTTTTAGTGTAATTGCATTTTATTCAAAATAAGAAATAGCTCACTAATTTTTATTTAACTTTCATTGGCATCTTATGACTTCTTATCAATAAATTGTTTTATTTCTTCCTAATGTGTGTCTTTTTGAAGAGCTCAAAATTTGTGACTGGACATTTAAATTTTTTCTCGTAAAATAAAATTTTATTATTTTAGTCCTAACATTTTATTAAAAACAAAAAACAAAAAGAAAAGCAAATAAATTAACCAAATCAAAGGAGTTCTCAAGGAATGATTTAGATTCGACTGTATGACAAAAAGGACCAGTACCAACCCTAGTAGTCTCTGTAAGTTTATTCCTGGAAGCTGTAGCAGACCGAGCTTGAAATTTCGGCATAGACCATTAATGTTGTCACATATCTCGTATACTTTAAGAGATGCATTATGGCCTATTCCCACTCTTTTCTCCAACCAAATAAAATATTTGGACACTTTCTAACAGATGTATGCTTCCATACAATCTTAATCATAGACTCCATATAGACATCTTAAAGCAAATACTTCGATAATACAAAGAAACAAAATATCAACACAAGAATATAAATTGTATTAATTCAAAAAATATAAATTATACCTTGACTCCTCCTAATAGAAATCCTTAGTGTCCATTGACATTGTATTCCAAACATAACCTTCAAGGGCCAAATGCTTCCTGAACATTAAAGAAATCTCACTAGAACACCGATACCCTAGGAGTAAACTATATTAAAATATGCAAAGTTATATAGTATTAAACCAAATAAGATTATTCTATATATATATATATATATATATATATATATATATATATATATATATATATATATATATATATATATATATGGGTGATGCTTTAATGGTTGCTACAATTTTTACCCATCGATGATTATTGTACTTTCAACCGTTAGATTAAAAATCTAAAGGTTCTGATCATTTTGATTTATAACTAATGCTTACATTGAAAATTATAAGCATTTATTATTTATTTATAAAAACATTATATATAGGATGATTTTTAACACAACATACATCATACCAATAACCGATAGCCTAGGTCGATGAGAAGATGAGGGATCAGATACCAATGCAGTAGAAGTATTATAGGTAGGCATTGATGCAAAAGCAGTTGGTGGTGAAATAGATAAAGAATGTGAAGGTGATGTTATGTATGGTGGAGCTAGAGGTGATAGAGTGGAATCAGATAGTGGTATAAAAGGTGATGAAGAAAAAGGCCTACCATATTAGCCTCATCCAGTACCTCGCCTTGATGAACTCTCATGATATTGATCATTCCTTTGCATCTTATGAAATATGTATATATGTATTCTTAGACATTCAAATAAATTCATGCATTATAATATAAATATTATAATTTGAGTGGTGATAAAACTACTTTTATGTAAATTGACATTATTAACCTCATTCTCATCTAACTCTTCATTTTTTTATCATTGCCTTCATTTTTACTCTCAACAATGTCAATAAATGAACCAATTAGATAATTCAAACTCATTGTTTGATATTTATTCTAAAGGTTGATTTAATGAACATATGTGTCATCATCTTGAAAAGGTTCATTATTGACAGTCGAAACGTCCACCATAAATTTAGCTTTTATTTTGCAAACAACCCATCAATCATTCATATCCTATTTTAAGCTAGGATATGTGATATAATTCACTTATGTTGCTTATGAAGCAAGGAAAAATGGTTCATACTTATTGAATCTCTCTTTTTTTTTTTTTTTTTTTTATAGTTCACATCAAGAAGTTTGTGTCGCTTATGAACTATCATACCAACATTTGGTCTAGGATCAAGCCACTTGCAGTTGAATAAAATAGTTCTCTTGTAGGGTAGTGCAGGATACTCTAACTCCAAAACTTTAATTAATTGATCATTGTAGTCACTCTCATCAGCCCTATAACATATGTGCACCTTACTATTATTAGGTGCTCTATTTGAACCATGTGTTGTTGAATGAAATTTATAACTGTTGATATAATATCCATTTTATGACTTAACTTGCATAATGGACATTTTGCTAAATCATTAATGAAAATGTTGGTAACATTACTTCAACGATTATGTGCCTACAAAGTATATTAATTGTCATATTGAGAATTAAATTGTCTTAAACATATTTGAAAATATGATTTTATCATGCCTTTTATATATTATCATGTTGATGGAACCGAACTATAAAATTATTCTCCATATGCACATCAAGCTAATTATTAGTAATGGCTGGATAACTTTGTCATAACCCTAACATGTAAATTCTTTACAAAATATGAACAAAACAACACATCTAAGTATATACAATTGTATTTCCATATTATCATTGTGAAATAGAAAAGATAAATGAATACTTACTCAATAAAAGTTGCAACTTCTTTACAATTCAATAGAATATATATGTATGCAGAATGATATTCTTTGCTTGTCAACATTATTATTTTAAACCTCCTAATGGGCAACCTATAGGTTTGAATATGGACAACATCCCATCACATTCTTCATAATCCTTTCTATTCATCATTATTTTTTAGGACTTTTCGATGTCATGTTTTAACATAGGGCTCAAAGTAGTGTGCATAGAATGCTAAAACTTCTTTAACCAAATGTGTAATATATATCAAACCTTCCACTTGAGCTTTAGTTTGCACATTATTTCTAACTTTTGAAGGTACCTAAATGAAAAAACATTTGGTAACTTCAACTTATATATGTTACTCAATATAACATCTATATGCATATTTAGATACAAAGTGGTTCATTACCTTTTGAATTGATATATCCATTGACATTGAAATGGACCCATGATTCTCGCTTCATATGAAAAATGAATTGAGAGATATTCCATACAGTTAATCAAGCTTGAAGGAAATATATGTTCAAACTTATAGAAAATAACAAGAATCACTTGCTCCAGCCATTTCCTATCATCCACATGTATAACAATCAAAGTTAAATCCTTGAAGAAAAGGCTCAACTCCCTAAGGAGTTACTAAAAAGGTGCTAGAAGCAGTTCTCAAAATGCAATTGGTATCAACTATTGCATGAACATATAACAATTGTGACTTTTCAATCCAAACAACTTAAGCCTTTACATGTCTATGCATCTGCTCATATTTGAAACATAGCCATCGAGAAATTGTAATCCTTTAACTTATTCACATAGAATTTCTTTTGCCAATTTGTCGAGTGTGATAAGCTTTAGGATATTTTTCGGTTTTAGGATCACGATCTAATTCCAATCTTCGACAAAATTATTTCAAAATTTTCCTTAATATGTCATTATCTTTGGTTTTGCCTTGTACGTCCATCGTCATATTAAACATATTATCAAAAATATTTTTCTCAATGTGCATCACATCTAAATTATGTGTGACCCAGCTGGTTTTCTAATATGGCAAATCTCAGAATATGCTTCATTTTGGTCAGTCAACTACTTTTAAAATGAGTTCATTCATTACACAACCACCATATTGGTTACCTTTTTCAATTCTCATTCTTAATATCTTATATCCATACCAAATTAGCGGTGCAATGTTAGTCACAATTCTATTTTTAAGCAAGGTTGTTTTGTTCCTCTAAGATGGATGTTTTATGGGTAAAAATTTATGTTGTTCTTTAAACAACAATGTCCTCCCTCCTTTAGCAGAGTAAAAGCATTTGAGTGTTCCATGTAATAAGGATAGGACAACTTCCCTTACTATACTTCATCCTGACAACATAGAATATACATGAAAATCACTAATTATCCATAGCAGTGTAGCACATAGTTGAAAATTCTACTTCTTTGACACATCATATGTTTGCACCCCTATTTCCCATAACTTCTTCATCTCTGCAAGAATGCATCCACATTATCATTTAGATTTCTAGGTCCTAAAACTATCATAATTAAAAACATATGTTCTTCTTTCATACACATCTGTGATGGTAAATTGTATGGAATGACTATTATTGGCTAAGAAGAATATTGACTGACCGAATGGCTAAACCCTATTTGTACAAAGACCAAGTCTTATGTTCCAACATTCAATTGCAAATATCGGATGCATCCTATTGAAATGCTTTTGAGTTTGAGCAATGCGTCATCACACCATCTTCTTCTTCAACATGCCATCTTATATCCTTAGTCATGGCTTTAGATGCATACAACCTTTATAAGCTATGAGTGAGCAAAAAGTCATAGATTTTCTTATATGGAACAGTTGATTTCTCTAAGAACATCCTTCACTTAATCTCTTATATTGCAAAAATGCGTAAGATTTACAACTACTCAACACACTATCTTCACTCCAAAAAATCATGCAACTATTCGTACAATAATGAATCTTTTCTTCTAGTAACCCATTCATTGCACCAATTTCTTTATGCTATAGAGGTCATATGTTGTAACATTATCCACAAGTAACAACTTTTGCCTCAATTTTCATGTGTCATCACAACACTTTTCAAACATATGATGTTCTGCCTCAATGTTCAACAAATGAGCAACAGTTGACAATTGTGACTGGGTACTACATCCAAGCCATACTTCCTTATTTGCAGCTTGCAACATGTTATAAAAATGTTGTTTTTTAGCATTTGGTGCTTTCTCTACATCACTTACATGAAATGTCAGACCAACAACAACTATTACTATTTCATGATATATGCTATGAAATTCATAATTAACCATAGCATGAAAGTCTATTCCACAACAACTAATTTGTCCAAATCTTCTCTCATATATGGTTCACTGTATCTAATCCATTGATAATAACCAGGTACAAATCCATATTTAGCTATATGGTACTTAACTGTTTCAACAACCTTAAATCGTTGATTTTGACACCTCCAATGATCACATGAACATCTTATCTTATTCACATCCATATACTTTAAATGGTTGCATGTAAACAATATAAATGTTTATATGTCCTCTAAATATTCTTGATTTAATAGCCCATTAGTTAGCCTACAGTATATCTATTCATGATCTGAACTCATTTTTTTGTACCTACAATTACATTACACACAAGTAACTATCATTATATTTCACATTTGTAATCTCATACCTAGGACTCATTCAATATCATGTGTTTTTAAGTTAAACCTAACCTAATCGAAAAAGCATTGTCTATTGGACCAAATACAATCATATATATATATATATATAACAGGTAAAAACAAATGCGATAAATACTTTATCGCAGGATTCAAATCACATCAATTTGCACATATTTCAATATTAACATGAAAAATAATATTATACTACCAAAATTCATACATATGAATTTAAGTAATATGATTCATGTCACGGTTTTATTCAAACAATGCATTTTCAAACTTTCATATAGGATAATTTAGTGAATTACTCGTGTGAGTAATTTACTAGATAAGTGTTTAAAGCTTAACCTAATAGTCTAATAAAATTTCAATAGTGTTCCAACATAATCAAAACCTACTAAACCTTGATATGAGGTCTATAATCGATGTCCCTACAAGAAAAAGGTACTTCTAATATATCTCCACCCATAACCTCTAATATTACAAAAAGGAAATACGCATGAAAATGTATTTGTAACACAATAATTCATCACAATTGAATGCAACAACTCGACATATGTAATCATTATGTTTTGTAATTTATAGAAATTAATATAAATTGGTGAACTACTCACACTTATTGTAAGTACTTAACTAATAGATGTCTAAGAGTTAACCCTAATATTTTATCAAAATTTTGGTAGAGTTTTGGTATAATCAAAACCTACCAAATCTCGATATGAGGTCTATACATGACGTTCGTGCATTAAAAATAGCAGTTCAGAATAAATCTCCAACCATAACTACTAATACTATGTAAAAACCTGCATGAAAATGCACTTCTAATACAAATATTCATTACAACTCATATCATTGTTAATTATCATTTTTTAAAATTTATACAAATTAATATAGATTACATAACAATAATCAAAAGAACATCACATTCCATAATTAAGAATAATATAACATAAAATTGAAAATTAATTTCTAATGTCATATTTAATTATAAAATTTAATGAAAAAATAATAATTAACTCTTAATTTCATAATTAATTATTAATTTCATAATTAATTATTAATTTCCTAATTAATATACAAAATAAATGCATATACTATAAATTACTTGCCATTTTTGTAAACAATTAAAAATTAATTATCAAGTTAATTTTATAATTAATTATTAAAATTATTAGAAAATTAATAATTAATTCATAATTTTATAAATAATTATATTATTATTCATTAATAATTAATTTCAGATATTTTAATTAATATACAATTTAATAATATACTAGATAATAATTTATAATATCTTAATTAATTTGTTATTTCCTAATTAATATACCAACAAAATTTTATATTGTAGAAATTAATTCCTCAATTACTAATAAATTCTTAATAATTTCTAACTTTCTAATTAATTAAAAAATAATTAGAAAATTAATAATTAATTCATAATTTTATAGTTAATTATGAAATTAATAATTAATAATTACTTCCTAATTTTCTAATTAATATACAATTTAAAATAATATCATAAATATTAATTTTAAATATCTTAATTATTTTTTTATTTCTTGATAAATATACCAGATGAAATAATATGGTACAAGTTAATTCCATAATTGATAATAAATTCTTAACAATTTCTAACTTTCTAATTAATTATAAAATTAATAATTCATTCATAATTTTCTAATTAACTACTAATTAATAATTAATTCCTAACTTTCTAGTTAATTATAAAATTATTTGTTAATTCATGCTTCTTTAACTAATTACAAACTTAATAATTGATTCTTAATTTTTTAATTAATTATAAAATTCATACTTTATTCTTAATTTTCTATAAACTACATTCATATACTGAAAATTAATTTCTAATTTTGCAATTAATTATAAAATTAATTTCCTGATAAATAATTTTTATAATTAATCATGTAATTTTCTTATCATTTACTAGTTTAAAATTTCATATAATTTTCTCCAAAGAGTAACTAATATAACTAAATAAAACCATCCCAAAATTTCACATATTTTGAACACTTCACATAATTTTCACATATTTTATAATTTTAAATTTATACATAATTTTCAACATAAATTATTGTTCCTAATTTTCACATAAATTTGCTACACAAAATAACCTATGTAAATAACTAAATAATATTATGCAAAATAATTAAAATTTCCAAAACTATATTTCATATTTCAAAATTTGATATAATTTTATAATTTAAAAATCAAACATAATTTCTATATAATTTAATGCTTCTAACTTTCAGATAAATCTCCTACAAAAATAATATGCAAAAACAACTAAAATTTCTAAATTTATATTTTATATTTCAAAATAATAAAATAATATATAAAAATTCATTAAAAAAATGCCTTTTAGAGAGATAGTTGGTGTTTGCTTTTAATGAACCCCATTGAATTGAATTCTACAAAATAGCATTACTACTTTTATAATTAAAAGCTTCATCATCTCCGGTTAAACAAAGAGAAACATAGAGCAGAAGAGAAGATTAAAATATTTGTCTGTTTTTATTTAATGCTTTTCAATTGTCTGTCAACTTATTATTTGATTTTTGGTCATCTTTGAGGCTTTCGAAAAAATTGCCGTTCATATTATTTTTATATTCAACCAAAACGTTTTATGAAGGTCAAACTTGATATATTTTAGGTTTTAAATTTTTTGCAAATGACCAAAAAAAGTTGGAGAAGTTCAAAGTCTGATGTTAAATTTGGAGCACAACCACACTTTTAAGCCACTACAAGTTAGGACAACGTAGCTTCTGCAACTAGAATGATGGCTAAAATGATGAGTATTTGATTTTTTTTTTTTTTCTCACGTTATGGACTGCCATAAGGATAAAGAACTCAATTAAGATAGTGAAAGTTGTGGTGGGAAAAAGAAGGTTAGGAGTTGGGTGTTGATAATGAGAGTATGTTGTTATCTAAATTTAAGACCACTCCCACTACTCAGTGTTCTAAATTACTTCTTTGTCCTATAATTATTAGTTCGGCCTTTTCCTATGTCCATAATTTTATTAGCCGTTTTTTTTTTATATACCAAAAAACAATCTTATTTGTTGTATATAATTATAGCTTAGTGTGATTGTGATTTTAAATTTCTATTATAATTTTATAAAATTTATATTATATTACAATTTTATGTATTAATTATTTGTATAATAATATTTTATCATTTTTATTTAAAAGGGTAATTTTTTTATATAGATTTCATATTGTATTAGAATTGTTGTTTTATTTGAAATTATTTTTTAATTACATTAAATTTCTAAAGATATACTAATTTTAAAACTAATAAAATATAATAAAAATTTTGAACATGATTTTTAAAATTATATATATTCAAATTATATTCGTCAAATAAAAATAGTCACTATTATTTTAATATAAAACTCTAAGACAGTATATTCCTAAGTGGATGCGCCATGAATCAAGTCTGATTTTTTCTTTCCCCCATTCGTATGACTTTTCTTCGTCTCTCTTCTCTTAATATTAAAAATCATATATTAAAGAAAAAAAATACATTTAAAGCTTATAAAGCAAAAAAGAATAATGCTGAAGAAAAAAAAAAAATCTCAAATACGTTTTTTTTTTTTTTTTTTCATGTTTATATTTCATTGGAGAATGTAATGCTCTTTTTAACTTTTAGTGAGCAAGTAATGAATTCAACTGTCTATATTCTTTAAAGATATTTAAAAAATTCAACTAAACTATGCCTAAATGGCCCTTTCGTGCTTTTAGCATAAAAAATATATTAACTTCCATTCAAGCAATTCAAACTAGAAGCATATATATATATATATATATATATATATATATATTGTTCCGTGGTGAGGTTTAAATAATAAATTATTTACTTATTTTACTATTAAATGTATTTATTAAGGTTGTTGTTTCAAAATTACTGGTCAATGGTCAAGTTTAAATAATAAATTATTTGCTTATTTTACTATTAAATATATTTATTGAGGTTGTTGTTTCAAACCAGAATTAAGCATTCGGTTAGTTCGGTTCAAATCGAACCAACATTTTTACAATTAAATAAAATTTAGTTTAAATTAAAATTGAACTGACTAAAATTTAAGGAAAAATCGAAGTAAATCGAACTAAATAAAATCGGTTTGGTTCAGTTCAGTTTTCGGTTTTGAGCTCTCAATGAGCTATAATTGTGATAAATTAATTTGAGTTTTTTTTTTATTTTATATAAACTTTTGAACAATTTTACTTTTAAATTTTTAAACTCAAATTAAAAGATAAACTAAAAAAATTCTCAGATCAGTTTATTCGATTTATTCGACTTTCTCAATTCTAAACCGAATCGAAATTGAAAACCAAATTTCTCTATTTTTCTAAACCAAACTGAACCAATTTTTTTTTTTAAAACAAAATAGAATAAACCGAATTCACTCAATTTAATTCAATTTTTCAGTTTCGGTTCGATTTTGCTCACCCCGAGTTCAATAGGTTGTAGCTTTCAACTTTAAAGTATTTGAATGCCTAACATTTAAAAAAAAGTTTCTTTTATGATATTTTGTTTACATTTACATGCCTGACATTTAAAGTGTATGTGTTCGAGACTCCAAGATATAAGATAATTACATCTTTTATAATGATTTTGCAAGAAATTTAATATTTTTTTTGATATTTTTCTCTAAATATTTATGTCATGACTCTAAATCGCCTCTTATAAATGCCCGCATAGGATAAAAAAATATTTATGTTTTCTCATCTTCCATTTGCTAATTTATCATCATAATCTCTACTAATTTTTGTTTCTCTATTACTTCAGGTTCGATGTTAAGACTCCAAGCAAAGACGAGGACAATTGAGAATATCTACTTAATTTACTACCCAATAATGTAATTTAAAACAATTGTGTTCGTTCTTATTAACCGCAACAACATGCAAATATTAGCCGATTAAAGAAATAAAAGAAAAGGAATTTAGTAATTAATCCATCCTCTTTAAAAAAAGAAAAAAACAATATGAGTAATTTTGTTGTCGAACGTGAGATCTTTTAGTGGTTAAAACACGCGGCGAAGCGAAAGCTCAAGGCCCCGACACCACTTAGCGTATTTGTGGACGTTTTCTGTCTGCGTCTAGCTTTCGAGTATTTTCTCCATCTCCTTTTTTCTTTCCTCTTAAAACAAAAACTAAAAGCAACAATTGTCCGGCGTTTCATTGGTATTTGCTTTTAATGAATCCCCTTGAATTGAATTCTAGAAATAGAGTTACTGTCTTTATAGTTAAAACCTTCATCATCTTTAGTTAAACAAAGTTGGAGAGAAGATTAAAATATTTGTGTTTTGGGTTTTCTTGTTTTCCTTGGACTTTTTCTTTCCATTTGTTGAATGTCGAAATGGAAACAAAATTTGGGTACTTTTTTTAAGCTTTTCTATTTAGGAATATTTGGAATTAAATGGTAATGTGACCAATGGAAAGTAAAATCTATCCAAAAATAGGATATTATTCTTTTAGTACCTGTCTCTGTAAATTAGTGGTCGATTGATATAAAATTTGACAGACATAGTGATTCTGATTGTGTTGGGAGTGAAGTGAGTCGCTGAGTTATAAATTGGACTTTAAATATTAGAAAACGCCGATCGATGTCGTCGTCGTGGTCTGTGTTGTTGCCGTCAACAAGAATCCAGTCAAATCTCGAACGCTTTCTTCGGTGCGTAACACCAGTTGTTCCTTCCAGATTCCTTCCTAAGGTACTTCATTGAGCTTACTCTCTTCATAATTTCCATCATCTTCTTCTTCTTCGTTTGCAGACCTGAATTTATTCCTCTGCTAAATTTCTTTTTGTTCACGAGGGACGAGATCAAAAGAAAAAAAAAACAAAAAAAGAAGAAGAAGAAGGAAGATTGACAATTCAAATTGCAGTATTATGTTTCATTAAATTCACGGATTTTTTTGTGTTTATTTTATAATTCTTAAAAGAAGAAATATATCGTATCAGTCCAAAAGAGAAAGGAAAAGGAAAAGGATTTTATAATTATTGTACGGTTATATGGATTTGTGATATAGAGTGGGCCTTGTTTTGTTTGTCGGGTAGTATTATGGGCCACGTTTCTGGCTCTATCCAGTTATCATCATCCGCGTAGGCGTTGCTTGTTGTGGGTATCATGCTTGGGATGCTGCGAATATCCCCTTTTTTTTTTTTTTGTCTTATTTGCAATTGCATTTGTTACTTTCACGGCCACGTGTTACACGTTGATCCTTTATGTTCTAAATTATTCATTTGAATTTTACTTGTTTGGTTTAGGCTTGATTAATTTTGAGTTGTTGCGTTTGATTTCTGCTTCTGAAATTTGAACCATTGTGTGTTTCTTAAAGATCACGTTGTAAGAGATCAGCAAAAGGGTTTTCACCATCTTATTTTCTCTTCATAAAAACATCAAGTAGTGACAATGTAATCTTTAAAAGGACCCTGGATTGGGGACTTTAACATCTGAACGAGCTCTTTTATTGCTGAAAAATGAATCAAATCAGACATAATACCGTCTTCATTCCACCACTTGTAGAATAGAAAATCAAACTAGGTCTCACGTTGTAAGAAATCAGCAAAAGGGTTTTCACCAACTTATTTTCTCTTCATAAAAACATCAAATAGTGACAATACAAGGATTTAGGACTTCTGAACGAGCTCTTTTATTGCTGAAAAATGAATCAAATCAGACATAATTCCTTGTTGATTCCACCACTTGTAGAATGGAAAATCAAACTAGATCGTGATGAATTCACAATCTTTTGATTCCACAACTGGAAAACCAAACTAGGTCTTGATGAATTCACAATCCTTTTTACTCAACTTGTTTGTTTTGATTACAGAGAATATGGAGATGGTGGGGTAGTTCTTGTTTCATCTTGGATGAATCTGCCTGTTGGCAAGGACCAAACAAGGATAACTCCCTGTACATTTGTTGATTAATTTCAATCTGGATAGCTTGTCTGACTACATCAGAGAAGATATGAACTAGTGGGATTATGAGTAGTAATAGTGAGAATGAGTGTCTATGTTCAAAGAGAGAGACCCCCTATACATCTTGGCTTTGTTACAAAAATAGAGTTGTATATTCACCTCTGCAATTAGATTCTATCGGACTACGGCCACTAAACCTAACCATGCAATTTCTAACAGAAAAGCTGGATCAAGCAACTCATTAGTTTATTGCATAATGAGCAAATCAATCAATCCTATTGAAGGATCATGCAATTCATATCTGTATCTTGTAGGTGGGGGCACAGAATTTGGTTTCTTGTTTTGAGCCTATGGGCTGCTCGTTTAAGCTTGTAATGATCAATTTCATGTAGACAATTCTCCATAACTTGTTTTACAACATGAATCGAGGCATAACTCTGCAAGTCTATGGTCAAACCCCTCTAACCCTTCTTTAAAAAATGAACAATACCACACTCCATTAAACAAAAAGACAATACCTAGAAGCCCTCAACCCAAATCAGTATGGCATTGAACATCATCACTAGTAGATGCAATTATTTCAGAGAACTCTCTCAATGTCCCCTTTTTTTGTCAAGTTATGTTTAGGCCCTTTATTCTTCTTTTTACGACATTTATTGTGCATTACCTTCCAGTTAATTACATGCGAGAATTAAGAATACTTGTTTCAGATGTTAAGCGGCATGTTGCTGCTGCTATGAAGTGATCCTTCTACTTGTCCTTTTTCCCTTTTTAAAATCTTAAGAATTCTCAACAGCATCCTTTTTATTCATTTTCTTTTGTAAAATATTTCACAGAGCTGTATCCATGATCTAAATAGCCTGTGGCAGCCACCTGGTAGTAAGGATATAGTTGAATATTTCACTTTGGGAGATCTATGGGATTTATATGATGAATGGAGTGCATATGGTAATGGTACCAAAGTGCTGTTGAACAGTGGTGAGTGCATTGTGCAATATTATGTCCCTTACCTATCGGCCATTCAAATCTACAGCAATAAGTCAGCTGTAGCTTCCAGGTTTGCTATGTTTCTTCATCTATATACCAAAAATAGACTCATTTGTTACTTCTCTTGTGGGCTAGTTATTGGCAGTGAGTTTAAACTCAGGCTTTTCATCCTGTAGGAATCTGAATCTGGGTGGATACACTGATGCAGTAGAACTTGAAACTGATTCTTGCAGTGATGACAGCACGAGTGATAAACTCTCCAGGTCTCTAAGCAATAATTCCAGCCAAACTTGGGATACCATTTCTGAGGATTCAAGCTTTGATCATGAGGTTGCTTTGCCAACAAGGGATAGGCTTGGTTATCTTTACTTACAATACTTTGAGATGTCTTCTCCCTGCTGGAGGATTCCACTCAAGGAAAAGGTGACTTTTCTTCTGTTAATCTGCTTTTTTTGTTGACATTGAGCAAGTGGTATGATCTAGGGCTGAAGAAAGCCTCTCATTTGCTAGTTTCTAGTTTAGAATTATATCAATAAACTCAAAAAGTCTATTTGCTGGAATTTATTCACATTGATTAATAAAGAGTGGCATTTGTAGACTCTGTAAGTCTAAATTCTCATATGTCCTCCTAATCCATGTAAGCTTTGGACTCCTGAACTTTATCATTTCAGCCCATCCTAATAGAATTCTGAATTTAGTAAATGTCACCCTTTTCTGAAAGGAATAAAGTACTTGTCTTACTGATAAATTTTCTTAACAAATGTCATATAAGCCTCCATTAGGCCTCACAAGTGCTTAATAATGCTCAAAATATATTCCTGTTAAGAATTCAGGATTATCTTGAGCTCTATATCATCTGCATTATAGTCTTGCTCCCCTCTCGTCATACTCTCTGGTTCAGAGGCAGGTCATTATACAGAGAGAAAACCATGTTTATTTCTCAATGTTGTGTAAATGCTCATTCTCAGATAACCGAATTAGCTAGAAATCATTCCGGACTGATGACACTCAAGAATGTGGATCTTTCTCCAGCAAGTTGGATGGCTGTTGCTTGGTAATGATGATTAGCTCTATCTTTTACATGTTTTTCATGGTTATTTAATTTCTAATTGCTAGCAGTGATATAAATTTCAAATTGATAGGAATTTTTATCTTCAGGTACATATGGAACTTTTGGTTTTTTTTTTTTAAATCAAACTGATGATGCAGTCTACGCATTTGTTCATTCCAGTGGCAGAAATCAGTGTTGAGTAGATTGAATAGCTTTATCAAAGTGTTATAAGAGCTAAAACCTAGTGTCTTTTTACCCTGATAGCATACACCATGCATGTGGACGTTTCTGAAAGACATGATTATCTCATAGAACAAAATTTAAAGAAGTGAAAAATTGAAGAAGTAGAATACCTCTGTAGTGAGAGAAGACATGAGCATATTGCAACTAATGTATAAGATTTGGATATAATCATCTATTTAGGAGGGTTGCTATAATACAAATTCGGGTATAAAGTTTCAATTTTTTGTTCGTTAGGTCATTGAAAATTCATTGCTAAATTTGAAATGAATTCTATATTTGAGGGTAGAATTAATAAAATTAAAAAAGATTGGCTAAAATTAAAAATTCATGTAAAGGTTATGTTTTTAGGCCATTAGGCTTTAAGGATAACATAAACAAGCTCTAAGAGCATTATCACAGCAAAAGTCCTTGCTATTTATGCCAATAAGTGCCTGAAAATAAGAATCACTTGGTATAACTTGTCCTTGACATTTGTTTGATATCATCTAGTAATAAAACGGCTCACTATTTAAATACCAACATATTACTGGCTTTTGCTCTTCATTCAAAGACCACTAATGACATCCGAACATCCAGATCTACGTGTTCTTGCAACTCTGACCATATTACTAAACATCCCTCTTTGGAGGATATGTAAAAGTGAAGAAAAGAATTGAGTCAAAGCAGTTTAGTTCTCCTTGTCAATGTTTGGTCAATTTTTCAGTTCCATTTCGCTGTTTTTCCATTTTTATTAATGCAATATGGGATCTGTGAGTTCAACATATTGCCTTACATTAATAAGAAGTAAATGTATGTTTCTCATTGTTGATCAGGTACCCTATTTATCACATTCCCTGTCAAAGAAATGAGAAGGACTTGTCAACCTGTTTCCTCACTTATCATACATTATCATCATCTTTCCAAGGTATTTGATTATCTGTTGGCTTTCAGGATTCCTTGTTTTCATTTTGGTTGTTTAATTAATAAATTGAGACTTGAAAATCACTATATTAATTCCGAGAATCATTGGTATAAGATAGTTGTTCCAGATGACTGGGAGGAGTTGACTGATATGGTGCTTTCTGGGCTAGTGGTTTAGCTTCTTGGACAAACTTTTCCTTTCATAATTTCCCTTGGTTTTAAATTGTTTATTGCAAGCAGTACAATGAAAAAAATCCTTTTTGATTGATATACATAAATGCGATATCATTAGAAACCTCCAGTCATAGGCATCAGAAAATAATTACAAGCTTTTTGGTAATATACTTGAGGCTTACTAGAAACAAAGGTTAGTATAAACAGACGATCAATAAAAAGCTGAAAGAAGTCAGGAAAGTTATCCTTCTCCTTATGGAAGGAATGCTCCATTCTCTCAAAAAGCTGGACCACACCAATCATCATAGCGTTAGGCACTGCCAAAATTGAGACTACCAGAACAACATTAACAAAGAAATGCTTGACGTTCTTATCTCTAAAAAGGAAGTGAAATTTCTAATAATGATCCTAGAGGAAAATATGAAAGGACAATATTTCAATAATTCTATATTAGTTGGGTGTTTACATGGCAATGCATTTTATTTTGCGTTAATGCTTTCGTGTCTCACTGTTGTTACTGCGCCTACTGGACCGACTCGATTCCTTTGTTATTTTCTATTTCATGTTTATGGCTTTTCTATTCAATTATTATTATACAAATGAGAGGTAGTTAAATGGCTTAGGATAAGTTTATTTGTTGCTTTTTTTCCCCCTTGAAAAGCAGTCTATTTGTTCCTTGACGTACTATAAAGAGTAGTTTGAGTTGTGTTTCATTAACTTGTAAATGTATCAATGTGCATCATCTTTATTATTATTATTTTTTTTTTGAAGTCTGTTTATGGAAGTTCATAGGTTCAAATCTTGGAAGTTCAATTCCCTTTAATATTACCAAAAAAAAAAAATTAATGCCACTAGTCTTAAAAGCTTCTATGTTCTTGGCTTGATTCTGCAGATTGTGCTAATGAACATGGTGACGACATCGTAGGGTCACCAGGAGCAACAGAAATTGATCCACAAGAAGAGCACGGTGGAGGAATTTCACTTCATCCATTTGGGATGGCTACTTACAAGATGCAAGGCGATCTTTGGGTCAATCCAGAGACGTCTGACCATGAAAGATTAATCCATCTTTGTGGCGCTGCGGATTCCTGGTTGAAGCAGCTCAACGTTCATCACCATGATTATAACTTTTTTACCTACCACTCTATCATGTAAAATTGGTGTACTAACTTGTTTCTTCCTCAGGTTTTTCCCTAGCGGTGCCCAGGCAGCTGATATTAATTAATTAACCAAGTTCCTTCTTTAGCAATGCAGAGTACCTTCGGAAAAAGAAATTTCTACGTAGTATAGCCATGAAATTGGTTAGGCTTAGATGTGATCCTATCAAAGCTATGACTTGATCAGGAGACTTGTCAAATATTTTTGTCCTTTCCTTTTTTTAACCAGAAGAACAAGAGAAAAAGAAAGAAGAGTATGTTTCTTGTTCCTTTCTTGTTACGGTTTTGGAAGACACTGCGTGTACATCATCGCCAGAAGCAATGTTTTAAAAATTGAATTGGTAGGAGAGATGAGTTTGCGCTACTTTTGTAATTTAATCTAATCGATTTGGTTTAATTTGTTTTAAAAATATTTTATAAATTTATTTTAAATAAAACAATATAAGATAGCAAATGAAAAACCAATACCAGATAAAATTCCAACTTATTTCCTCTTTTTGTTTATCCGTTTTACTATTTTCCAATTTAACCAAACCCATACCCACATAAAAGAAAAGGTGCACATTAAAACTCTATTTGTTTTGCGGACAGTAACTGATTGTTTTTGAGAAAAATATTTTTTGAACAATATATTTTTTCTAGTGTTTGGAGTATATTTCAAAAAAATATTAATTTTTTATTATAAGATTATAATAAAATTTAAATTATAAATAATTTATATTTATATTATTCATTAGTTAATATCAGAAAAATTCATTAAAATGAACTATCATTAGTAATCACTGTTGACCATGTGGTTAAAAATGATTAATTATAATAAATATATATGATTTATTTTTTATTTAAATAAATTTATTAAAGTTTGAAAATTAATTTTTGGTTTTCAAAACGAGAAATTATTTTCTGAAAAAATAATTTAATTTTCATTTTGACAGTGAAAATATTTTCTATTAATCAATTTTTTTAAATATTTTGAATAGAAAAAATATAAAATATATTTTTTTGAAAAATATTTCCTACCAAACGGAGTTAGTTTTCCTTATTTCCATTTGTTGCCTCAAACATCATATGTGAATCTTTATATCCCTATTCACCTCGAAATTTGGAGTCTTTCATGGCCCTAAATGATGGAGGTACCTTTAATTTTATCACCATGGCTTGTAACTAGGCTTAACATTCGATCGGTTCGATTTAAATCGAATCGAAATTATAAAAATTAAATAGACTGAATTTAGTTTAAATTTAAATTGAATCGAACCAAAATTTAAGATAAATCGAAGTTGTTGTCCCTAGGCACCAAGAAGGGGGTTGAATTGGTGTTTAAAAATTTGAACTAAAGATTAAGGGAAGAAGAAAGAATTGCAAGGAGACAAAGATTTTATAGTGGTTCGGGCAAAACAATCCCTACATCCACTCCCCAA
>CATIWR010553969.1:0-10225 GCA_949677035.1 Omphalea diandra | reverse complement strand
GCAGATGCAGTAAGCAGCATGGTTTATGAAGCAAATGCAAGAATTAGAGATCCAGTTTATGGGTGTGCAGGTGCAATTTGCCAGCTTCAAAAACAAGTGAATGAGCTTCAAGCTCAACTAGCCAAAGCACAAGCTGAGCTACTAAACATGCAGTCCCATCAAGCCAACTTAGTTGCTCTAATATGCATGGAAATGACGCAAGCTAATCATCATCATCTTCAAGAACCCATTTTTCAGCAACAACAATACATTGATACCAGCTGTTTTCTAGATGAGACCAACTTGGGCACATCATGGGAGCCTCTTTGGACATGATGAGTGATTGATAATCAAGAGGAAAAAAGCTTATTAATTAAATTATTGTTCAATGTAGCCTTCCAATTGGGGGCATAAAAAAACATACTCAAGAAAACAAATATTCAATAAAGTTGATTTAATTAGTTATGGTTAGATATGATTCAGTGGATGATTTTCCAATGTTGGTCTAGAGTTGACTGGAAGTCTTTGAAAAAAAAAAAAAATACTGATGTTGTGGTGCTTATTGCTTATTACTTGTGATTTTCTATAGGGTATGGAAAGAGGGATGTATCTGTAAAAATAAAAGGAAAATGCGAGCAGAAAATGAAAAGAGTTAGCTAATATACAGATAAATAGAGAATGATCGGTGCTAATTATTCCTCTGAAGAATTAGAGAAGCTTTTATTGGTAAACTAATTTTTATACAACATGACATATGGAGTGTTATTTTCTTGACCAATTTCACAACATTGTTGCACTTCTAGACAGAGAAAGAATGGCATGCATTGTCTCCTCATTTGATTTAGCAAGATATGAATTGGGTTTTAACTCTCATATCTTTTGACATAAGAACCAAAGACTTTATCTATTGAATATTGAAACTTTTAACTCTAATATTCATTTTTATAATAATTATACAGTTTTATCATTAGATAAGGATACCTATTTTTACTAAAATTTTTGTTAAATGATAAGTTTATATCTACTTTTCAATTTTTAATAATTACTGAATCCTTTTTTCTTTATGGAAATTCATCAGAAGCTTAAACTAGTAGAATCCTTATATATAACCAAAAATCGTTGATTTAATATCATATAGATTAACTAAATTTGACTGCAAGTTCAAATTCAAGGTTTTTTTTTTTGAATAAAAATTTTGTTCTCTTTCATTGTGATTACTAATTAATTAGTGTAATAGTTGAGATTCAAGACATATGCCTAACCGCGTGTATACTATTGACTTTAAGACTCCAACCTTAATTTTGTCATATTATAAGTTACTCTCAAATTTACACAATACTTCTTATATGAGATGGCAAATGGTTGAAATAAGATAGGATGGACAAGGTAAATTTTAGGTCGAATATTTGTCAAATAAATTTGAATTGTGTTAATTCAAATTGTGGCAAGTCATAGAGAATTTTCAAATTATTTTTTAATTTTAGGTAAGATTATTTATAATTTTAGTTTTTCAATAGAAATATTAATTTAATTTTAAAATTCATTTAATAATTTAATTCGAGCTAAATTCAATCAAGTTAAAATTATGTCAATCTAAACAGATCAACAAATCAGGTCAAGTTTGATTATAAATTTTTTGATAATTTTAAGTTTCCTTTAATTTAAAATTGAATTTAAATTACTTTTTTCAGATAAATTCAAATTAGATAAAAACAAAGACTTGTCTATTGAGGCAAGTAACCTCAATCGGAAATTTATTCAACAACTGGAACCCTAAAACTTGTAGTCATACATATATGTCTAAGAATTTAATTTTCGTTCAATTATCGTCTCTTTCATGATACATCCAAAAAAGTTGGAAACTATTCTTTTATTCTTCAAAATTTTTACAAGACCAAATCAGAAAATTATATACTTGACATTTTCATAACTTATCAAATCATTAAAACAAAAAATACTAAGCTCAATTAAAGTTCAATTATGCTCACTTAAGATGAGTATCAGAAAATGGAATTAACCAAAGCTCCCCACCCAAAAAAAGAAAGAAGAAGAAGAAGAAGAAGAAAGCAGAAAAGATGGGGGGGACAGGAAACGCGTAGATGGGTTCAGCCTTTTAACTTTTTAATCATATCACGTGCACCCCACATGCGTGTTTTGATTTATAAGCAAACGAAAGAGCATGTCGGCCGGCACATCAATTCTTCTTTTACGTTTTTTATGTTCTACGCTACAAGAGGAATCTCAAAAAGTTAGAAATTATTTTTATCTTTTTATAAGGGGTGACAAATGATTTGAATTGGGGCATTTTTTACTCAGATCAATTTATTTTAAATATATTTAAGTTGAGTTATTTTGAATTACGGGTCAAATCTGATTATCAAATTAAATTAGAGAAAAAAATTTAATTTCCTTTTGAATTTCAAATCATTCAGTAATCTTATTTTTTAAATAAAAGCAATATTATTTATTTTTTATTAAATGTTAAATATGATTACTAATTAAAATTAGTAATTCAAGTTGACTTGTGAATTAAATTAAATTAAAATTAAATCAATTTGAATTGACTTGCAAGTCGAGTCATGTCAAATTTAATGTGAAAATTTTCGATCTCTTTTAATTTGGATTCAAGTTACTTTTTTGAATAGATTTTATTAAATTTTTAAATCAGATAAAAAATTGTCACTTGCACTATTTATATATCTATGAAATTTATTATTTTTTAAAATTTAGACTAAAGATTAAATTAATTAACTCATTGATTTTTTTATTTAATTTATTTGATTAATTTAATCTGTTGGATTCGATTTTGAAAACTTTAATCAAATTAATGTCAAAGTTATCCCCAACCTCACATATCACATCCATGAATTATATATATAAATTATATAAAAACACACACACAATGAAATTATACTATATAATATAGGTCAAAATGCTGAATTGTGATTCACTCCAACCATCAACCCTCCATGTCTTCACTATAAGGATAACAACCTTCATGTTCATTGCTCTACTTTTTCCTTTGTAATATATATATATATATAGGAAGATGTGATCATTCTTAACTCTATTTGAAAATTTGAATTGAATCCATTTTAAAAAAGTGATTTGAACTCATCTAAATTGAAAAATCTTGAACTGGCCCTAATTTGAAATGATATGATTTAAAAATTTTAAAATAAAATTTGATCAATTCATTGGTCCAAGTATAATTTTTAAGAATTTGGTTAAAAATAATTTAAATGGGAAATAATAAAATTAGTTAAAATATTTAAAATTTATAAAAATAAAAAAAATGATATTTTTAATTTAAAAAATTAAAATTGTAAAAAAAGTTGATTAATTTTGTTTTTGCATTCTAAATAATTCAAAATTACCCGTAATTCAAAAATATTTAATCTAAGCTCACATAAAATGGGCACAAACTTGAATCCGGAATGTCTCTATTTTTCTCTGCCCATTTATTATCTCTATAATTAAAATGTCCTCGACCAAACTTATCACGAAATTTATTAACCTTATATACTGACTTCAATCATAAATGTTTATTTATGTTTTTTTTATTTTTTTTTTGAAGAGGGGAATATGGAAAGCCCGAGTCGCATATGGTATGGACCATTGGTTAATTAAAACAGTCTACCAACAGTCTTTTTTAATGACCGGCCTACGAACAGTCTTAAAAAAGGGCATGAACAGTGATATGTCGCTATTATTGGAAAAAATGTGCGTTAGACTGTTCACATCAGTTTTTTCAAAATCAGTGTCGATTGATCAATTAGTTGATTTTTAATTTGATAAATTTAATTGATTCAATAGAATAAAATATTTAAAAAATAGAAAAATATTTTAAAAATAGAAATAGTATATATAATAATGAAAATATATTTTAAATATTTAAAATTTAAGCAAAAAGATATAATTTAAAAATTTTATATATTTTTTTTTTTTACAAAATGACATCTACTTGATTCCATTTATGGATTTTGAACAATTTTGATATTTAAAAATCTATTTTCGATTCATAACCAACTCATATGACCAATCAAATTTTATTTTATCAATATAATCAATCAATTGACTGTGATTCTAAAAACACATCTTCAAATATTTTAATGCAATACATCGTAGTAAAACAGGCGGCCTGACGTAGATACGGTATGTGCGACAGGCTTATGCCAAGTGCACATGTAGAGTTGGAAGTCCATGCATTTATAAGTTAATTTTATTCTTGAAGCAAGAATTAAAATTGTTCTTGATGGCAATTAATTATGGAAACAATTTTTTTCTTCAAAAAAAAAAAAAAAAAAAAGCCACTGGTTCTCTTACTCATAAATAATCATTGAGTTCCTATTTTACTCTAGTTAATTATTAACTGAGGTTAATCTTAATCAATATGTTTTCAATCACTATTTTAAAAATAATATCATATTATATCGAGAATTAGACAAATAACCGAATTTGTTTGATTTAAATTGATTTTCAATATTATGTTATATTTTAATTATTATAAATATATTTATACATTTTTAATATTTTTTCTGATTATTCAAGTTATTTGAATAATATTTTTTTTAATTTTACTTATTTAAATCAATCAAACTAAATCGATCCCATCGATTAAATTAACTAAAATAATTGATTTACTGGCCCAATTTTAAAAAACATTACTTTTAATATGTTTCCTCAAAAGAATATATATATATATATATATATATATATAGAGAGAGAGAGAGAGAGCAGAGAAAATTCTTTCCAAATGTGACCCTATTTTTCATCCACTTCATTTTCGTCCAGATTGATGTAAAATGTTGTATTGAAACTTAAAATTTTTAACTCTAATTTTATCTGATTATAATTTAACTTGACTATTAAAAAAATTTAAAATGACTTAAATTTTTTTAGATAAAATCCAATTGAATTCTAGTTCGATCTACTAACTCGATTCACAATATATTATTAATTGCGATTCATTTATCATTTCTAACATAAATTAAAATTTAACTGTTTCAGAAAAAATATTGATCTCTTCAAATTCAGTGAAACACACTGAAAGAATTAGATAAGAATCACCCTAAAATTCTAATATCATTAATATAATTTTCTTTTTAATAACTGAAAAAAAAAATTGTGAAAGTGCACCATATACTCTATGGTTTGCAACTGCGAAATTCAGCTGTCGAGTTTGGAAAAGTGAAACTCGTTAAAACGGTACATATGAATCTAAATTAACCACTTTTCAAGAGGATTCTATGCATTAATCATGCTAACTATAGCAAGTTTATTTGTATGTTGGCAAATTTAGTCTAACAAGAAAGACTTCCAATGCATTACAAGTTGGCAAAATTTAGGAAATATTAATTAAGGTTGGTTTTGGCCTTTGCATCTAATCGACTGATTGATCATCAACAAATTTGGTTTAACAAGAAAGACTTCGTATTACAAGTTGAAATTAATGTCCCACACGCTTATTATTCAGTGTTTTTAAAACCATATATATATATATATATATATTTATATAGGGATAAAACCTTTTGAATCGGTTGAATTACCCTTGATATAAAAGTTAATTTAGATTTAAAAATTTTTATTTATTATTATATTATATGCAAGTATTAAAATCCTCTCAAATATGAAAAGGATTCATCAATTTTTTTTGTTTGTTTTATTTAGCATGGATGTCCAAATTGGTTTGGACTTCGAAAGAAGAAAATATTCACCTTTTATAAGCCATGTTGATTGCATGAATAAGTGGCTGAATGGTTTCTATGCGAGTATTAGGGAAATTATTTTCTTTCATGTCCTTCATTTAAAAGTTAATTTAGATAAATAAAATTAATAAATAAATTCATTTTGAATATGAGAAATAATGTCCGACAATCTAAGTATTTTAAATGATACAGAATTCAAATTAATAATTCAAATATTTAAAGGTTAAAAATTAAAAAAAAATTATAATTAGATTTTATTTAGGCGATTCAAGTAGAGTGAAATTCAATATATATAAATATATATTTACATTTAAGCATAATATGCTCCTCATAAAAGGGTGCTATTTCATTTCATATGTTTAATTAACCTTTGAGTCAATTAAAATATTCTTAATTTAAAATTTGATCTAATTTAGATAAAAGTTATAATTAGATTTTATTTAGGTGCTTCAAATAGAGTGAAATTCAATAAATATTTTATAAGTCTAATTAAATATAAAAATATAGTACTAATAAAAAATATTAAATTTTGAATAAATTTAAATAATATATACTTAATATTAAAATTTTAAAACTAAAAATAATTTATGATTTTATGTGCAAAGCACGTGGTAAAATTTTATATATATATATATATATATTAAAAACTTTTAAAAATCATAAAAATTAGTATAGTATGGTAAATTCTACAAAAATATGTTTGACATTTAAATTTTGATTAAAATAATGTAATTTTTAAAATTATATTATTTTTCATGAAATAATAGAATTATAAATTGAACTAATTTGATTCAATTTTTATTTTTTTTATTTTAATTAGTTTTTTAGTAAGTCGATTTCTTATCACTTACCTAATTAGATTATTCACCAATTTTCAATTTTACCAATATGATCAACTAATTTGATTCGATTATGAAAACACTAACATAATTCACATTTGATTGGCATTTAATTATATGTTGTCTCAATCACAGCAATAAGTTTGTTTTTAGTTTAAGTTGGTAAGCATTGATCAAACGAATGAAAAATGATACTAACTAATTTCAGGATCGACGCGCAATAATTAATGTTGCTTGCAGATAAAATGATTCCAATTTTTTCTTTATGGTTAGTCTATTTTACCAAAAATCTTCAACAAAGGCTGCGTATCTTAATTAAATTGAAAATGATGTAGTAACTAATATATAAGTTGTTTATGAGTAATAAAAATAAAAAATCAATCCTTATAGGAAGAAAAAAAATCATAGAAACATCAAAAACAAACAAACAAGTAAACAAATTTCTAGCTAAGCAATTACTTGACTCTTGTATACTTGTCCCCCCCAATTTTTTTTTTTTTTTTTTTTCTTGCTGATGATTCTTCTAATTTGTCTCACAGCTACATTCTCCATATAAAATTTGAGAACTAAAAATTATTTCATCCTAATTTTATAATTAATATTGTGCATTGTTTAATTTGCAAAAAAAAAAAAAAAAATTGAAGTTAGAATCGGAATTGGTGATTTTTATTCCTTGTGTTTGATTAGTTTAAAAATATATGGGAATCAGAGTGGCATTCCTTTAAATAAAGAAATCACCCATTCTTCTCTTCTCTTAAGGAATGAGATTCCCATATAGCAAAACATATGTAATTTATTCAGGCAAATGAATAATTGATGTATAAAATATATACTATCAAAATTAAATATACTAAATTAAATACTGAAATAGTATAAATTTAAAATTTTAAAAATAATATGGTAATAAAAATATAATTTTATTACAAATCTTTAATTAAAAATAAAAATAACATAATAATTTCATTATTAACTATAATTTATAATATATATTTTATGTTTAGTATATAATAATATAGAAATTTTCTATTCTGTTGCCGATTTAGTATTATAAAAATAAATAAAAAATTAATTCTGATTTTCCCACCAAATCAAACACTTAAAAAAAAAAAATTGTGATTTCTTTTACAATTTCACTCAATTCTCTTTTCGATTTCGATTCTAAAATTTGAACCAAACAAGGTTTTAATGCGAAATCTTGCAGAAAATTAATAATACATATAAAATGTTTTTCATCTTTCTTTTTTTTTTTTTTTTTTTAAAGATATCGAATTTATTAGTGTATCCTCAATTTAAATAGTGAATGCTAAAAAATCAAACATTCTAGTATAGAGTAATATTCTCTTGCTAGACTATTAAGTGATTGTGACAAACATGTGGTTGCACTGGCACTGGCTTCCTAACCTTCATAATCCATAATAATTATATATGTTGGTAGGCAATGTGGATTGACTTTTAGGTGCAATAGACAAGATTTAATTTCCTTGATGAGAATATATTAGGTTTCATTTCAATTCTATATATAATAACTAATCACAGAATTTAGATTATTGTTTGATGAGATGTTGATTACTATGATATATATGGCCATTGTCAACATTCTACTTAGAGTGTGTTTGTGTTTGTAGATCACTTTAGTAATTAATATTTAATTAAGTGATTAATTAATGATTGCCTCACCCGATTAATTCATATTATAAAATTTCTGTTCAACATGAAAATCTATATACTATATGTAGTACCATAAAGCCAACTTTTAGACTTAATTTATTGAGTTCTTTCAACTAATTACAGATTCTACAGTTGTTTATAAAACAAGGGAGAGCCAAATCAGACCTAATTTAGTTAATTAAGCATCTACAAGTAATGGGAATAAATAGTTAATCACAACTTGATCAACTAAAGTATCTAGTTTCTCCTGCTAAATTATAATAACAACGTTTAATTGGGTTCACTTGGAAGAATTCAAGAACAGGAATTTTCCCAGTTAAATAACTGGTTTCGTCCTCTAGCAAATTTTCAACCTCTAGAACGTGGTTTGAGATGGACCAATATTAGGTCTGGCACATGGTGTTGGTGTTGGTGATGGTGTCGCCCCTCCTAATATATCTTCCAAAGTCCAGCAGTTTAATAGTAAGGTTGAGTATATAATTCCTTTTTGGGTCATATTATGATACTTTGATTTGTCGATGCATCTTTATTGCAATGAAAATCTTTAATAAAATAAAAAATAATTTGAAAATTTTGTATTAAAATGAAAATAATTAAAAAATAAAATATGGATGATTTTTATGAATTTAAATAATACGAAACGTTCTTTTTTTTTCTTTTTACTGGATATTATATTATATTTTGAACAAGTTATTTTAACTTATTTTCTGATAAAAATAAAGATTATCCACATTTTATTTTCTCACTTATATTCTATTATCATAAAAATTCTTGAGTTTTTTTCATTGCAATAAAAATTATATAATGGAGATGTATTGGAAATTAATATACTGTAGAATTACTTTTCCTTTTGGGTTTAATACTTCATAAAAAGGAAGTTTAGCTGATTTGGAAATACCATTTTCTTAACACATTTTCTCAAAAAAAAAAAAAAAAAAAAAAGGAGGCTGTTCATTGTTAATTGTTTGTTTTCCCTATTGCTATATTGGTAATTGTCCTATGTGCAACACATCTGATTTTTGTTTTCTTCTCTGTAATTGCTGTGAAGTTTGATTTTATTTGTCTTTGCCAAGGCTCTCTGTCTATTAGCTTTATTTTTCTTTTAAAATTTTTTTAAATATTAAAAATTTAGTGAACATAATACCGTGTAAGACATTATATTATAATATTGTATTCATATAATTTTTTTAAAATTTAAATAATTATTTTATTAGTATGTAATTATTTATCACTTCAAATAATTTATATTTTTAATAAAATTACTATAAATCATTAATAAATTATGTATATAGTTTAATATTTTACACAACGACACCATAAATATATGATGTCATGTAAATTTTACCTAAAAATTTTAGTGAACAACAACGAAGACAATTATTAAGATTTGAATTATTGATCTCCTATCTAATGAAATACATAGAAGTTAAACTACTTAGTAGGTCAGTGGTTTCGTTTATTTGTAGTTTATGGTTTGAATGTTTATTTTATTGATAAAATGAAATTGACTTTTAACATTATTTATTTAATTTAAAATATCAATTGATGTAATTTGATTCATATATAATGTAACCGTAATTTACGCCATATTTGAAAAAATAAAAAAAAAATTATTTTCCTTTTATTAATAATTATTACACAGTAATTTTAAATTTATAAAAATAACTCAAAAAGTGATTTTTATATTAATATTATTTATTTAACTGAAAATATCAATTGACCTAATTTAATTCATATAGAATGTATCTATGACATTGACACTATGTTTGAAAGGGTAGAAAATGAAAGTGGGAGATGGAAAAGAAAATAAAAGTTTTTTTTCCCCTCCTTTCTCTTAATGTTTGGGGTTGGAGAGAAAGTAAGAGGAGATTTTGTTAATTTCATTTTCTTTCCCCACCCACCCAAAGATGCTTTTCATCCTCAACAAACCTTTAAAATATTATTTATATATTAAAGTTATTTTTATAAATTTATAATAATTCTTTTATATTATATTAAATTATATATATATATATATATATATATATATAT
>CATIWR010553909.1:0-36777 GCA_949677035.1 Omphalea diandra | reverse complement strand
CATAACCACAGCTTGACAAGTGTCCCAGAAGACTGTTGGAAGTCAAATTTCACGGAGGCATCTTCCTGGTAGCGACCGCGAATCCTGTGGAAGAAAGATGACTTATTCGGTAGAAGAATTCGCGTTCTCTGTCGCGTCCTGTGACCGCGACTTTTGAAAGTAGGTAAAAGACAACGACTATATTTTCTTAGTGAACTAATAAGAAGCTGCCACGTGGACTAGCCGTTAGACATAAATGGGGTTTCCCTTGAAGAATTTGGATTTCGTGACCGCGAAAGGCAGTAACAACTGCAATTTGATCCTGACAAGCATTTAATGCAAAATCTGTCATGCATGTCTCAAAGATTTGATGAGCTATAATCTACAACGTCTCTTTGGTGAAGTTTGGCTATAAATACTCCACCAAATAGCCATGAATAACGTTGCTAAGAAATTTAATACAAGTGATTAAAGCTCTCTATCTTTGCTACTCATTTTCTTCATCTTCTTTATGAAATTGTGATTGTTAGGTGTGAGCATTAAACACCAAGTTGTGAGGTTTTGTGTTAGCCTAGAAAACACATTGTTGTAAGGTTGTGTGTTAGCCATTAAAACACAAGTTGTATAAGTTGGGTGTAAGCTTGAAAACACCATTGAGATAGTGAAATATCCAATTGATTAATTGGGGAGTGGACGTAGGGTCAATTATACCCGAACCACTATAAATTTATTGTCTCTCTTCTACTCTTTCTTCTCCCTCTATCTTTGTTTTTGAAATTTTTATTCACCAATTCAACCCCCCCCCTTCTTGGTGCCTAGGGCCTGCATCATCAAATCCATCAAAATCATAATTAGAGTGTGGAAAAGTACTTACCTCTTTGGAGGAGTCCTCTTAAGCCATGAAGCAAAAGTTTGCTACCTCTTCTTCTTCCTTTTCATCATCACTTGAATCATCATCCCAAGTAGCCTTGAGGCTCTTCTTCTTTTCTTTGTGATGATGGAAAGATGACTTTCTTTGGATTCTTCTTTCTCCTCTCCTTTTCATAAACTCTTTGGTCCTTTTTAATATTTTGGCAAGCTCTTTTTCTTCTTTATCACTTTCATTTGAGTCACTTGAGCTTGAATAATCTTCTTGAGCTTTGAAGGCCAGACCTTTCTTCTCCTCTTTATGTCTTTATCCTCTTAGCTTCTTCATCTCTTCATCTTTCTTGAGAGTTATCTCATGAGTGAGAAGCTTACCAATGAGGGCATCAGTTGGCACTTTTCCAATCTCTAGATTAGACTCTTGAATGTTATATACTCTTGCACCAAATTTATCTAATGAAAGAGATTTAAGGATTTTAGTATTTACCTCATAGTTGGTAAGACTTTTTCCAAACTTTTTCATGTTTATGACAATAGAGAGGAGTCTATTTGTCATTTTAGTGATGCTTTCATGGTCTTTCATCATGAAGAACTCCCACTTTATCACATACATCTCCAACCTACTTGATTTCACAAGAGTTGTGCCTTCATGATAATTTTCTAGTACTTTCCATATGGCGTGTGTAGTTTGGCAATGTTGAATTCTTTCAATTTCTTCTCTTGACATGGAGCTTAGGAGAATAGTCATTACACTCTTGTTCTTCCCATTTTCCTTCCTTTGTGCTTCACTCCATTATTCTCTTTTAATTGGCACCTCTACTCCTTCAACCATTTTTGTTAGAGGCTTCCACTCTTTAAGTATATAATCCCATAAGTTGATGAAATCACTATCAAGATAGATCTTTATTTTATGCTTCCAAAGAGCATAATGATTGCCATCAAAGTGCGGATTAATATAAGAGTGGACTCCTTTTTGTGCCATTGATTTGTTCTCACACAATTAATGATTGAATTGAGACTTGGCTTCAATACCAATTGTTGGCCCTAATGCATCAAGAAGGGAGGGTTGAATTGGTGGTAGATTTGAACTTTTGATTGTAGAGGATGCTCACAAAAATGAAAGAGTAGCAAAAGAGTAGGAGAAGAATGAACATAAGAGTTTTATAGTGGTTCGGGTATTAACTAACCCTACATCCACTCCCCAATTCATCAATTAGGTGTTTCGCTCAATTACTAGTGTTTTACAAGCTCACACTCAATGTAGTGTTTAGGCTCACATCAAACTTTATAAGTGTTTTCCCAAAGCTCATATTCAACCTAGTGTTTTAAGCTTACACCTAACCTTATAATATTTTCACAAGGCTCACACTTAATCTATATAAGAATTTTATAACTAGACTAACTCTCAGACCTAACTAAGAGTTTTCTATTCAAGAGCTCGCTCTCAAACCCTATACAAGGTGTTTAAAGCTCACACCAAACTATGTACAAAGAAATAAGGAATTAAAGTAGAGAATTAACTTTGCAAGAGTTTTGGCACTATCAATGATTTTTCTCTTGCATTAACATCAGTTTGGTGGAGTATTTATAGTCCACATCTACCAAAAAGACATTACTCTAAAACTATCAACAAATCTCCAAGATGTGTTAGATAAATTTAGCATTAAATGCTTATCAGGTGGAAGTCGCAGTTGCTACTCCTATTTCACGGTCGCGAATTTTCAATTTGCACCGAGGAGCTGAAAATTGCAGCAAGAACCCCATCTTGTGTCTAATGGCTAGTTCATGTGTCATCTTTCCATTAGTTGTCTAGGAAAATATAAATGTTGTGTTCTAACCACTATCAAAATTCGCAGTCACGAGATACCTAAGTTTTGGATGCAATTGAGACTGCGAATTCCTCTGTTTAGTAAGGAAACTTCAACTTCGGTCGCTACCAAATTTTTGCCCTCGCTATTTTTGATCTTTCAACAGACACTTGGGACATTGGGCATACTGTGGTTGTGGTTGTGGTTTTGGTTCCCTCCATTGTCATTATAAAAGTCATGGTCGCGACTCTAGCATGACACTAACCGTGAATTCCTATATGACTAAAGCTTTGCAATCTTTGGATGGTTCGCGGTAGTGAAATAGCCAACAAATTTCTCTAGCCTAACTTCATCCTTTCTTGTGATTGATTCACGGTCGCAATTTAAAATATACACACCGCAAATTTGGATAAACTTTACAAGGTTGGAGATTTTGAATTCCAATGAAGACAACTCTTATAAATTGTAAAAACAACACTTAAAATTGACATTAGAACTTTCAATCTATATTGTCAAGATCAAAAGAAAGTTTTGACTTTGGTTTGAATAACCTAGTCTAACAACTTTTGGTTATCATGATTTTAGTTGTGATTGATTTGCATGACATTTTTTACTGCTAAAATGATAAGTATGTCTTTTAGCTAATTGACTTGTCTAGGTTATCTTGTTCATATTATGATTCAATTAAACTTAAATTAATGTCATTATTCAACTTTCAAATCAATACCATTATTCAACTTGTAGATCGAAAAAACATTACATGTAATGATTTACAACCCTATAGCCAAAATAAATGCTATTACTAACCTAAAACAACATAGTATAAGTAACAAAATAATCTAGGAAAGTAGAGTAAGAACATATTCATCATTTTCAGAACATATTCATCATTTTCTTCTTTAACTTCTTTGCCTCTACCATATTAGAGTTCTTCATTCTCCTAAATTGAACCCATAATTTATCAATCTTACTTACAATTTCACTACTTGTCAGCAACCCTTTTGTAGTTGCCTTTAATTGTTTATTCTCAACTAACAATAACTTCCTCTCAACTTTTAACTCATTAACAAATCCCTAACCCTATCAGTAATAGCGTATTATTTCGTTCAAATTTGAATAAATTCAACATGTCATATTACGGAATATGTACCCAACTATTGATTCATATCTCAATTTTTTAACATCAATCTAAGCTACTAAAAACTAAGCCTTCAAGAAAGGTTGGACTTTTTAGACAACCCATGTGCAATAAAATTTTCTTTGCGTTTGGTTTATTTATATATATGATGTATAAGTAGTTCTCTTATTATCAATTACTGTAATTTTCTTTTTTTAAAAAAAAATATTTGCAGCTTGATGTCATTTATTCGACCAAAGACACTGAAGCATGGGTTGAGAAACTCAAGTAATAATAGTCTCTACTCTTTACTTCCTATTCCTTTTTAGTATGCTTTTACATATGATAATTTAAATGTTTACCATATATAATAAGTTTTGGCTTGATTAATTTTTGAGTGGGAACGGCTTCCTAATTTTTTGAATATGGACAGAACTCCTCTATACTATGGTGATGATATACTTACAAGGGGATTCACCAAGTCTTACAAAAACTTACATTTTTATTGGATTCTTAAAGCTGGCCATTTTGTAAGTCAATTTTACATTTATCTTCAAAGAAAACAAAATTGCATCTATTTCAAGAAATTAGCTATTTTTTATCGTGAAATTTAGTCACTATAAAAAGTGGTTGCTATATTTTTTTTGTCCTCATGTGATCGCTACGTGGTAGTCAATTTTAAATTTACTTTCTTGAACTTCAGGTGGTAGTAGATTAGTAGTTAAGGTAGCTAAATAACAATTATATTGGTGTGTAATTAAATGTGGTCTTTAAATCATCATTTTTTTATACTAAAATTCTCACTTTCTAGATCACACATGAAATTCCTGTTGGGTCATACTTCTTTCTCGACAATTATTTCTTCTCTTATAGCATATTCTGATAATGATCCTTGTAAATTCTCGATTTTAGATTGTTCTTACTCTCTTGGTATCCTAATCTATAGCTAATAGACTATGTGGATGTCTGAAAATGTGGGAGTCGATATGTCAAGTGATTTTTTATAATTATTTTTAAGAAATCAAAAAATATGATACAGCTGAGAACAATTGGAGGAAAAATGTCTAGCAGTAAAAGTAGCACAGTTCATCCATTTTGGTTAAGCGTAAATCTAACACGTTTGACATGAACATGCAGTTAGATTGCGACCCATTCCGCGGGACATCAGCCATAATTCACCAGCAAAACTCAATTACTATTTTAGCTTTGAAATATGATCGAAATAATAATAAAATATGACAGAAAATATAAACTAAACGCATGATGAAGTGACCGTTTTTCCGCTCAGAAACTGTAAAAGGGGCTTTATAGTCATTCCAACTCTATCGCGTAAATCCCGCGCTACAAATCCTAACGCTATAAATTATGTCAAAGACATAATACGCGTCCACGTATAAATGGATCGAACCATTAATTAAAATCTCTCTCTCTCTCCACCAACTCGAACTCTTCCTTCACACTCATCGTGTTCGGATCCGAAGGTGGGTTAGGATTAAGCAGACCAATCAACTGTAAAAATTTAATACTAACAACCCAACACCAGGGGGGGCGATATCTCCATTCGATACAAGGCACCTATTTTCGTTTTTTATTTATTTCTTAGATGTTGTTAATTTACTTTTGTCCATTATTTATGCTCCTAAAGCGATGCCATTGGATTTTTTGCATGTAAGTAGCAAGAAAATGCCATAACGTGTGAGGGTTTTCCAAGTGTTGCTGAAGATTTATTAATTATATTATCCTTAGTTTCTACATGTTTGGTGGTTTGCTTGAGTTGTCTATTAAAGGCAATTGTAATTAGTAAAACGATTTGTCCACCGACAGGTTTTGAGGAGGCATCCAAAATATAGATGGTAGAATCAGCAGTCAAGTAGATATTTTCCATTAATAAGAAGGTATATAAATATATAAAAGCTATTCTTTCACTCTTTTTTTTTAATGTTTAATCGCTCTTATCCTGTTGTTGTTGTTTTTTTTTCTTTTTTTACCAATAAAAGTGGTAATGGAATTTTGCGGAAGATTCTTGCTCTCATTCGAACATTAGGAAAGTGTAAAAGATGCATTGCTGTTTGAGGGATCTTTCATATTATTTGTAGAAGTAAGATGAAAGGATCAACTTCTTTTAGATTGAAAGGGAGACATCTTTCTGTTGTTCTACTGACTCTTACTTTTACAACCATATTTCTCTGGGCTTCGGAGAACAATCCTTTTGTTACTACTCTACAGTCAACACAACAGCAGTTTAGCTTTCAATCCTCAGGTTTGTTGCCTAATCTGAATGCGTATCTAAGGAAGGATATTCCTAACTTTTTTTTTTTTAAAAAAAAAATGTTCTTTTTGCTACCCACATTATATAATTAACTGGAAAGCATCTTTTCAAACATATGCTATTGCATTAGAATTGTTTGTAAGGAAAAAGAAAGGTGACAGCATGAGAAGTGTAATGCGATAATAGCAGTAGAACTGAACTACTGCAGAGGGCACAGAGAGATTTAATAGCTTGAATGGGTCAACTGTTTGTCTCAAGTTGGTTTGGCTTCCAGTAATTTTATGATTGATTACCCATCTCACATTTTACTTTTCTTGGTAGCATAGAGTATTTGACATGATGACTTTAGTTTGACTTGTATAATGTCTTGGAAACTTAGAAACACTGCACTGAAGTACACTAGAAAGCTTCCTGCTTAGGACATATACATATATCTATTCCTTTTGATTGAATGCTTGTGAAGTGTGATATGTGGAAGATATGCAAATTCTTGTTGTAATTTCTCCACACATATTAGTTCTCTTTATTTCTTTAAAAAATGTAGAACTATTTCTTTGGACAATTTTGATGTTCCATACATTCTCAAAATTTCCTTTTGACACAGACTTAGATGCAGCTAACAAAAAACCACAAAAACAAAAATCCAGTTTAAATACTTCAGAAATTTAGAATTTCTCGTATAATTTTAAATTGACCTATCAATATGCATTTAGTCAATCCTGGTTGTCTGCATAACTTCGTATATTTTCTAGACCTAAATCAACCTATAAACAAGTTCTCTTACTAGAATTTTGTACGGTGTAATGTGTCATTTTATTGATTGTCTATGAACTTGTAGGTAGGAGGACGGTAGGTGATAACTTGATTGAAGTGGGGATGTACTTCCCTTAAAATGCTGTTTGATTGTGAAATATTTTCTAGCATAAAGATGAAGATCCATTAAAATGCTGGTTATGCTTGTTGTTGTATACTATTGGTGGGAATGCCAGCAGTCTGTTATGAAGCTACTTTGTCGAAAAGAAGCCAATTGGCCCTCTTCAGTTTCATATATATATAAAAAAAAAAATTATTGCTAAATGTACAGCAAATTCAATATTAAATGACTGCTTGAACCTAGTCTACAAACTGCTTATTTACTTTTAGTACATATAGTTTATATCAAGCTAAATGATATAAGGGGAAAAAAATTCAGTGACATTATGGATATAATGAGAAGAAACAAAGAAGCTTTGCAGAAAAGAAATTGGATAAGGAGTTTCACAAACCTGAATTTGTTTTGTGGATTGTATTAGTAACCTATTTATTTCTTCATTTCCTGATTCTTTATTTTCTTTGGACAATTTTGTTTTCGTTCAATGTTTCAATGCTTTGCTGGATGTTTTGTTTTTGAACTATCCATTTGTTCTCTTTCCTCGTGTTTTGAGTATTATTTCTTCTCATTTGATGCTGTAGGTTTATCAAATAATCTATTTTGTTTTTAGTAAGTTAGCTCTTATCTATGGATATCTACATTTTGAGTAACTGATTCATGTTAATGCCCATTGTTACTACTTGATATATTTCCTTGTATATGGCAAAACCATTTGAGTGAAGAAGTCCATGGTTCATTATATGTGTAATAAAAATATTGGTTGTAACTTAACAACTGTTCTTTGGTACATAAATATTTAATGAGCTACCCAATTCCAACAGAATTTCAACCTGAGACTTTGCATATGAATTTGTTCATTGAAGGACTCCTCGAACTTAATGATAGAATTTAGATTTTACATTCTAATTCATCATGATGACCAAATGGTTCATTTTAACAAATCCTTTTATTAATTTTCCATGAATAGAATATTTTTTTGCTCTTTTTTTGGTCACAGATTGGGAGTAGTAGGAAACAAATAAAGATCCTTGACCTTGTCTAATTCCCTTCTGGTTCTTTGAAGATTAAGTTTTAGGCGCCTCTCTTCTTTGAGGGTTTATAAAAAGAATCAACTCGACATTAGGTTTAACTCCCATTGTGTTTTGTATCTGAGAAAATTAGATTTTGATTACTTTTAGATTGATTAAAATTTTGAAGATGTTTCTTAAATCTGTCACTCACTTTATTACACACTGAGGTTTATGAGTTGATAACTCCATTGACTTTATCCACTCTTCCATGGCTTAGATTTTTTTGTTGATGCCCCCAAGGGTTCCTCATCTATAGTGCCATTGAACCCAAAGGAACATGTTGAAGAAAAGTATTCTCATCCTGAGAAATACTCTGCTGCCTCGCCTATGAATTTTACTGCCTCATTTGCTTCTGATAGGGAAGATAGTGATGAAAATGAGATTTCGTCTTCTAACATTAAAGGTAGAATCTTTTTCTTATCTCACAATGATAATTGGTATAAGTTTGCATAGTTTATTTTTTATGGTTAGGCAGTTAAGATTTATTTTCATTAAATGGAACCTCTGGAAGGATGCTTGTTTTATCTTAGTAACGTATGTATTTTGCTGTCTAAATAGTCCAAGGAATTGGCTTCTTGTTTGATTGAAAATTTTTAATTCAACCATGACCAAATTAAGATTAAAAGGAGGTCAAAGACAAGACATTGGTATAAATAATTTCTAGCTAAGCCATTTATCATGTATTTTGCATGTGAAACTTAATAATATTTGAAGGCCTAATGAGTTGAAAAATCCAAAACATTATATCAATTTGTGATTCTGGCCATAACTTTTAAACCTTGCAATTTTGTCTCAATTTCAAAATCAGTTGCAATTTTTGTCTTGCAATTCCACCATTAAACCTTTCCTCCACCCATCCCTTTTTCTTCCTCCCATTCTCCATTATCAAATCGCTACCTCAACCTATCTCCTTTCCCATCCCTCGTTATTTATTTATTTTTTGTTGTTACTCTAGAAAGGAAGATATTAGGTTAGTTAGGGAAGAAGACGAGTGGGAAGGGAATGGGATGATGAGAACAAGTGGGGAAGGAGATAGATGGAATAGGGAAAGAGAAGGGTGGAAGTGGCAATGAGTGGAGGTAAGAATTTGGTGGTGGAAAGGGGAGAGGAGAGACAACGATAGAGAGGGCGGAAAAAGTACTTCTTAAGCCTTTTCAGCATTAACAATATTTTTTTTATTTCAATTTTTGGCAAACTTTGGTCAAGGTGCTAAAATTGCAATTGATTTTTGAAATTGAGACAATTACAGAATTTAAAAATTATGGCTAAAATCACAATTGATGCAAACTTTTGGATTTTTCAGGACATTAAGCCATATTTGAAAGGCAAGTTTTGTTATATGCTATTTTAATCAGGCTTTTGAGGTATCAAGTGAAGGTAGGAAAAAAATTATTTTTGTTCCCTAAACTTAGTTATGTCAAATCCCTTGTAGTTTTGAAAAGTAAAAGAACGAATGAAAAAAGAATGAATAACATAATAAATTTATTTTGACAAAAATAAATATGTGAAAATTCACTTATATTAATAGTAAGGATTCGTTACGAATCAATGGTAGGATTTATGATCTAATCCTTAATTTTGAAATGATTAGGGTGGACTCAAAGTAGGGCTTATTAATAGAAGATATTTTTTCTTAACCTCTTCTAATGAGCTTAATTGCACCCTATATAAGATTTTAGGCTTATACTTCACTTTTTACATATATAAGATTTGGCCACATGATACTAGATCAGCAGTCAAATTTTACCTTTACCCACTATAAAGCAACTATTCATGACAAAAGGAGGAGTTAGATCATTTCCCAATAAACTCTCTCTCTAGAATGTTCATTAAACTCTTCTATCAAAGACTCATTTACCATTAGTCCTCTCTTTTAATAACTACAACAGCAACTGCAATTACATGTATATACCTATACTTCTACACACTCCCTTCCATCCACCACTAAAGATTCATACCTTTTAAGAATATCCTTTCATATTACGATTGCTTACTTTTCTTTCCATCTCTCTCTAATTCATCTATCTCATTTGTATTATTTGCACACAACTCTACTAATCCCCCCTTCTCGTTAATAATACTAAAACGAAACCTCATCTACAATAATCATATGCTCATACAAAAAAAGAAAAAAAAAACTACCATTGGCACAAGTGTTAGCTGTTCCTGTTATGACCTTTTGCAAAATGCAAGGGGGAAACTTGTATGCTAATATGCCTACCATTCCCAATCCCAATAAAGTCAGAAAGTATTTTGTGCACTAGGCAAATCCTATACAAAAAATGAAATAGATGCATGTGTATATGTTGTCGCTTATACATTAAGAAGGGTTTTGAATTGGTAGAAAATTAAAAATTTAGATTTGCAAGAAATTAAACAGTGTAAAGAGGGAAAGAGAGACATTGACACATAAGATTTTTATAGTGGTTCGAGTGTTAACAAACCCTACGTTCATTTCCCATTATTCAATTGGGTTTTCACTAACTCAATTACCCTTACAAACTTCTAAACTTAGTATTTTTAGGTTCGCACCTATTCCTTTACAATTGTATTTAAGGGTCACACATAACCTTACAACAGTTTTTACATATTTAGGATAATTCTCAAATCCAATACACGAGTGTTTAGTATCACATTCAAACCCTAATGAGCATTCAAAGCTCTGACAACAACTCAAAAATAAAATAAATGAATTTTAAGACTTTGAGGTATTGAAGTGCAAGAGTTTGGCCACAATTGATGTTAGTTCTCACTCATTAAAGGCCTTTAGAGGAGGGGTATTTGTAGCCTTCAACTATCAAATGGTCGTTGCAAAGGAGTTGTGAGCAAATCTTCCTCCAATAGCTACAAAATTTGCATTTAAAGAGCTGAATCACAGTCATTAAGACTTAGTCATGATCACTAATTCCATTTTGCAGTCAGAACAGACATTCCGTGGTCACGATCTTCGAATATTTCTAATAGCTAGTGACACATGGCACTTCATTATAGATTCTTTGGCTAGTTGTTAAAGCAGTTTCACCTAATCAAAGGTCGCGAGCTGAAGGAAGAATCCTGATCATGAAACTCATTTTGTGTCTTGATCGTGTCACGGTGTGGCTAGTGAAATAGCCTGTAACTTTGAAGACTTTTGCTTCTTCATTGCAATGGGTGCGGTCGCAATCTACAATTCTTAGTCAGATTCTGGTCGCAATCTGCAAGTCTTGGGTGCAATTTTTAGGTCTTATTTGTAACTTAGAAGTTTTTCTAAGTTTTTGGAGTTCCAACGTTTTCTAGTCTTATAATGTGCAAAACATACACATAATGGAAACATTAGCATCATTCAATTTGATTGTCAAGGTCAAAATAGAGAGTAACTAAGTTAGAAACCTAACTTAGGCATATGATTAATTATTTTTTCACATGATCGATATATTTATGCCAACATATTTTACTAATTTTTTATTGTTTAGATAGTCTATTTAAATTCATATAAATTAATGTTTTATTGTTTGCCTAGTCCATTTAAATACAAAAATATTACTTGTACAAAAGTGAAAAATAACTATTTATTGTTAAAAAATATTATTTACTTTTTTATTTGCTATTATTATAAATTCCACTAGTAGGTAGTACAATTAACATACAACAATGTGTGTGAGTGGACGTAGTACATAGAGATGGAAAGGTTTCATATCCATTCTACTTGTTGCTAAGGATTTAGTTGTGGAATAAAAATTTCATAGCTAATTTAGCTACTAAACACCTATAGCTAATTAACTAAATCCATAGCCAAAACTTATTTATTAAAAAGCATTAAAATTTCATAGCTAATTCATAGCGATATGCAATTTATTTAAAAAATAAATAATAAGATGTTTCAAAGCTAAATGCTATTTTATAAAAATAAAGCATTCTATTTTTAATGAGCTATTAATTTTATTTTCAAAATTTATTTTTAATTAATATATATTTAAAATAATATTAGTTATGAACTTAATTAAATAACTGAATAATTCAACAAATTCTATCACTTTTGACAAAATTTCATGAATAACCAGACTACTTGGCCTCAAGCCAAGGCCCCCAAATCCTCTCTCAAAATCAAAAAATAACACTTTTAATACATCTCTCAATCACAACTACTAAAATATTTGTGCATTAAATAAAAACTTCTAAGCATTCACACAATTACAATAACTTCTAAAACATTCAACTGCACTAACAAGCCTAGCTACTTACAAACATAAAAAGAAAAATTTTAGGAAAAAAAACCATATTCATCTTGAATGAGATATAAATGCGCGAATAACTTAAAATAAACCTTAAAAATTGCAAATGAAATTAAAAAAATCAATATCAGGATATTTTAATCAAAATATAATTTAAATTCATCTTAGTTAACAAACTAACAACACAATTAACAAATTCTTAATTCTATTAACATATTAAACTGAAAGAAAATCCCAATTAACATAAATTCTTATTTCACCTCTACTATAATTCAATCTAACATAAACAATATATGCCAAATAGGTCATTGTAAATAATATCATTTTCATTTAACCTTAAATATTCTACGTTAACATAAAATCACAAGATTTTAACAAAATAACAACCTAAAATCACAATAAACCTAATTAATATATATATTAGCTAATCCATTGCATTAAAATCAAACAACGTAATAATTAGTTTAATTATTTATTAGTTTCAGATTTTTAACCAAAACTAAGGATTAACATATCAGTTATTTTTAATTAAATTATTCTAATTTAATCCTAATTTAAACTAAAAACATCCTAATTATCATAAAATAGCTCTATTAAATGAAAATTAATATCCAAAATTAACAAAATATATAACTAAACCAAACGAAATTTGTAATGCAATTAACACATTAACCTAAAATCACAAATTAATTAAATGTAAAAAGGAAGTTGTTACCTGTTGCCAGTGGCTGGATGGTGAGGAGGAGATGGTGCAGAGGATGCTGCTGTGCCGCAAGGAGGATGATCGCAAATGGGGAAAGGAGGGGGCGCTGGTGTTTTGGCAATTATATTAGTAGGGAAAGGTGAGGGAAAGGAGATGGGGCAGTGGGTTGGGGAGGAGGAAGAAAGGGAAAAAGAAGAGCAATGGAATTTAGGAAGGGGGTGGGTGCACATGTGTTAAACTAGGATCACATTAGCAATGGAAATTGAGTTTGTCACTGATTCTGTTTGTTGCTAATCTGTGGCGTACTCAATTTGTACTCTAATTAGCAACGAATAATTTTGTTGCTTTGTATTGCCTTTCATCACTACTTTTTCCCAAAGAATGATGTGCACTTCCTTATATAATTTATCAATGGAATGCATTTTCGTCACTAAATCTATCACGATTCTGTAGCTATTATGGATCTAAGTTCTATACCATTTTTTGGTGTTGAATATGGAATTAATTTTGTGGCTAATTTTCTATAGCTAATTTTTCTCTAATTGCTTCAAGCATTTACAATCCATATTCCATATATATTCCATTGCAATTATATTGGTAATTAGCCGTAGAAAATTTTCATAGCTACATTATGTAGCTAACTTTGTGTTTTCTTGTGATGTTATGGAGGGAAGGTTTGATGGGGAAGAAGATGGATAGAGGGAGGGTTTGATGGTGGAGATGGAGAGAGAAATAAGGAAGGAGAGAGAAAAAGAAGAAAACAAAATAATATCTTTCAGCCATGTCATCACAAAATATTCTTTTATTTCAATGTTGACCAATTTTGGCCAATGGACTAAAATTGCTATTGATTTTTGAAAATTGGACACAATTACAAAGTTTATAAGTTTTGGCCAAAATTACAAATTCGCATGTAGTTTTTGATTTTCTTGGTCATTAGGGCTTTTATTTTATTGTATGAACAATATTAGAATGAGGATTATTAGTTAGGGCAAGGCTTCTCTAGAAGTAGATGCTAGGGTTTGCTTCTCTTTAATACGATAAAACCTTCTCTCCATTGCTCAAAAGAAACCAAAGAAAAAAAAAAGAGAACTAGAATAGGGAATTCTTATAACGAATTATAATTTTATAATAAGTGAGAGGATCAATATCTGACTTGATACAAACAGTTGTGTAATTGTCGAATTGAATAATCAAAATCTAACTAAAGGACTTGGTTCTTTACATGTGTGAATGTCAAATTAGTTTTATTTTTAATGCATCCCAACTGTGTAACGCCCTTTTTTCAGGATTTTGAAGAAAAGGGGCTAGGTATTTCTTCAAGTAAAAAATGCAATTCTTATTTATTTTAAAAAAAAAAACCTGTGATTATGTGTTCATTTCTACTTCAAGATGCCCCCTTCTCTTCAAAGTCAAAGTACAGGGACAACTGTCCATAAATGAACTTAAAATGATGATCCGTATAATAATCTTTGTGCATGGGAAGGAACCTGGTATCTTGATGTTCTCTTTTATGCAAAGAATATCTTATAACATGATTATTTGTGTATGTGGCATGGAAGTTTGATAGAGTTAGGCTGTCCATTATAAATCTGTAATGTAATTTGTGAAAGTAAACAGTAAATAAAAGTTCAAAAGCATAAAGTGGAGAAGGATAACTTCTGCCCATAAATGAATTTAAAATGGACCTGATCCATGTGAGATGATAGAGCTACACATTGAAAGGGAAAAGCCTACTGGCATTTCTAGAAAATGTACAAGGATAAATAATTAAAAAAAAAAATCCCTTTGGGTTTGTCATATCATACGCTGTAGTGTTGGTTGTTTCAAAAATTAGCAATTTAATCATAATAATACCATCAGTAAAAAACGAAAGATTTTTTGGGATTGAAACGTTTTATAATATAACAAGTCTAGGGACTAAGTTTCAATTAGTTTTAAAATTTTAGGGATCAAAGTGCGATTAATTTAAAATAATGGAGACCAAAGTAATAATAAAAAGTTTGTGCATTTATAAAGACAAAGTGTAGAGCTGTTACCTGACTATAGGAGCTGAAATAACTAATCTTGAAATAAAAGTGTATATATCAGCTGAACCTTGGGGACATTTTAGCATATTATTCGATCTATAAGTTTGTTAAGCTCTCATGAAAATTGATTTATGTATAAATGTCAAAATGTTTTTCCTATTGTATATATAAAGGATGTCTGGCATTTTTGCAGCCTGCAATTATGCCAAGGGTAGATGGGTGGCTGATAGCATGAGGCCATTTTATTCTGGGTTTGGATGTAAACAATGGTTGTCAGAAATGTGGGCATGTAGATTGACCCAACGAACTGATTTTTCGTACGAGGGGCACCGATGGCAGCCTGAAAATTGCAAAATGACAGAGTTTGAGCCAGGACGATTCTTGAAAAGGTTTGGTTTTCCTTTGTTCTATCTTTCTCTTTTTGATTATTTTTACAATGTCTGTAAACACAAGCATTAACAACACATACTTCTCCCTCAAAAAAAAAGAAAAAAGAAGACCAATGAAAAATGGAATAAAAGAAGTCATAATAACCGAATTGAGTTTGCGGTTATCACTAAATTTCAGATGTTTTAAATATGTTCGAGACCCTAATTACTATTAATTCCAGAATGCAGGACAAAACAATTGCCTTTATAGGAGATTCATTGGGCAGGCAACAATTTCAATCTATGATGTGCATGGCCACTGGTGGGGAATGGAGGCTAGATATCGAAGATGTGGGAGCAGAATATGGTCTTGTCAAACCTCGTGGAGCCATTCGTCCTGATGGGTGGGCTTATCGATTCTCAAACACTAATACCACTATTTTATATTATTGGTCAGCTAGCCTTGCAGACCTAGAGCCTTTAAATGTCACAGACCCATCCACTGATGTTGCTATGCATTTAGACCGTGCACCAGCATTCATGAAACGATTCCTCCATCTGTTTGATGTATTAGTTCTCAACACTGGACATCATTGGAACAGAGGGAAGCTTAGAGCAAACCGTTGGGTGGTGTACATGAATGGAAAGCCTGTTGAAGATAGAAAACTTGCAGAAATTGGAAATGCCAAGAATTTTACTGTACATAGTGTTGTCAAGTGGCTTGATTCTCAACTTCCTTCTCATCCCCGACTTAAAGTTTTCTTTAGGACTATCTCACCAAGGCATTTCCTTAATGGGGACTGGAACACTGGGGGTAACTGTGATAGTACCACTCCATTAACTGGAGGAAGTGAAGTTTCACAGGATGAATCAAGTGATTCAGTTGTTAGCGCTGCTGTTAAGGGGACAAGGGTAAAGCTTTTGGATGTTACTGCTCTATCTGAGCTCAGAGATGAGGGTCACATATCACGTTACAGTGTTAAGACAACACAGGGTGTCAATGATTGCTTGCATTGGTGTCTGCCTGGCATTCCAGACACATGGAATGAAATCCTTATTTCTCAGATTTAGGATATAAAAAGCAAAATGGAATTTGTGGTTGCAATTTTTAACTTATTATTTTTAATTGATTAAACATTCTTATTGATTGGAGAATCCAGTTTTCTCATAATTATATGGGAATGGAGGTGCTAATGTTTTCCTGTCAAGGCTCAAGTCATGGAGGTGTTCTGCCGATGGAAGAGAAGAAGCGTTCAAGGCAAACCAATTTTTGTTCAGAAACAATCTCGCCGTGGCCAGGCTATATATGACTTTCTACTTTAGCCCATCCATGTGGCGTAGAATTACCCAGCCTTTTTGTCTAAATTTTTTAATCTTAATTGAAAAAAGTGTAACTGGATGGTCCTTTAGTTGACTTAAAGCCATTGTGAGTTCTAAATCTCACTGTGATTCTGCGTGTGTCCAGCTTTCACTACTGTGCTTGTAATGATTTTTATGAACGAAATGGTACAACCATGCATTGGAAATATATATATATATATATATATATGGGGATGGATCTTTTGATAGTTCTGAAACAAGGGACTGCAAGAAAAGCTTGAGAAGCTCAAGAAAATCTTTTTCGTCTAGTGCTAGAGTCCAAAAGGGATGTTCATATGCAACTCAAAATAGATATTGGTTTCTGGAATCATTTAACACAAAGTACCAAAGTTTTTGTTTCAAGCGTGACCATAGTGTTGACTTTATGGTGAAATGTAAGTAGAAAAATCTTAAAATACAGTTTGATATAAATAAGTTTCACAAGTTTTTATTAAATTTATTTCTAAATTTAAATTCAAGTGTTTGATATAAATAAAAAATTTATTTAAAATTTTATTTCACTAAATTCATAAAATTAATTATGATTAAATTAAAATTTATCAAATTAAATAAATGAATTCTAAATTTAGTATCGTTTATTACATAAAAATATTCTAAAATCTCTAATCATAATGTTGAGGTCAAACAGAGAAGTACAGTTATAAAAATTATTAAACTTATGCTTAGTGCAAAGTATGCATTATATGAATAATAAATTAATAGAGCATGTTAAATCCTAAACGTATACTATTTTACAAATAAAAAAAAATATTGTATTCTAAACACCAGAAAATTTATTGCTTGAATAATATTTTTCTCAAAAAAATTGTTTTAGAAAATATTTTTCTAGATAAGTTATTTTTTGTAAAACAAATGAAGCCTAAATGTAATTTTTATTTATTTTAAAAATTTAGAGAGTTATAAATGAGAAAAGAAAATTTAATATGATAGTAAGCACATTAATATTATTTTACATAAAACTAATGGGAAAATAGATGAGGAAGATATCACTATAGTGAAATTAAATCTTAGAAAAATTTTAGTATATCACTAGTCATATTTTCAGATTTTGTATCCAAATAAAAAATATTTATACAATTTTTGAATTTTATAGAATAAAAAATTAAATTATTAATTTCTATGAAATTGTCTAACTCTTATTTTTATAAAATTACAAATATTAATTTTATATAATAAAATTATTTTAAAAATTGAATTAATATTTATAAAATCCTTTTCAAATAAATGATGTCAAAATAATTACCTAATTTTTTATTTTATTTATTATACATGAATTAAAACTAATTATTCAACTTTCAATGATATATTTAATTTTAAAAATTAATTAAAGCGATATAATTGATTTAACAATAAATTTTAAATATCAAATATTTCATAATTACTTTAATATAACTTGTCATTACTATGTAATAGGAGAGTAAAAAAATTTAAATTTTAAAAATTATAAAAATATAATAGCAATCTATGCAAATAGATGATGAATCAAAGAAGTATATATATATATATATCTCACAAAAGTTTAAGCATAAAATATATAACAATAAATTAAGAGTGGACATTTGGTTCAAACTGAATTGAAATAAATACGATCAATTCACATTAAAAAATTAAAATTTATATTGTTGTAAACATAATCAAATAGAATAATTATTTAATACTCAATTGAATCAAAATTAAAATATTTTGGTTTTAATTTAATTCAATTTTTTTATTTGAGCTATTTTAAAACTCAATATCATTGAATTTTTTAATTTCTTTATATTTAATTATATTAAAATTTATTAGATTTTCATCATAAATTTTTTAAAAAATTTTTTTTATTTAAATCACAAATTAATATAAAAAGTTAAAATAAGTGATAATTATATCATATTTTCTCATGTCATAATATTTGTAACACTATAAAATATTATTTTCTTATTTTTTCAATATCATAAATTTAAAATTTTTTAAATTTTTTCCACTTTTATACTACTATATTTTTTTTTTGTCTATTTTCTGCTTTCTATTTTAAACTTTTATTTTTTGTAATATAAAATTCTATCTATAATTTTTTTCAAATGATGTGTAACTAGACAGACAATAAAATAATTTTTATAATACTGTTAATTACTTAAAAATAATTTTCTAACTACAATAACAAGTTAAAAAAAAAAATGTAATCTAATTTAAAATGAAAAATAGAAAACTGTTTTCTTTACAAGTAAACACGTTTTACAAATTTTTTATGAAAATGAAAAGTTTTTATTTTCTTTGAAAAATGAAAAATGAAAACAGAAAACCATTCTCTATAAGTAAACACACATGGAGCCAAATGATTACTCTGAAAACTGCAACTAACATGAAATTAAACAGCTACATCTACTTTTTACATGCCTTGGGTATTTTACAATAGGAATAACTACAGAGTTTTCATAATAATTTAAGAAGTTTATATTGCGCCAATTTCCATAGTATTTTGTATCTTATATTCAAAGTTCCTTCAGGTCTTTTTAGTGCGGTATTGCCGCCAAACCATTCTACTATATAGTATTCTTTCACTTTATTAATAGAATTTTTTTTGTTTGGAATAAATGTTAATTCATAGAATCATCAATAAAATTCTTCATGTTTCTCATCAAATTGTTTCTTTATTGAAATGAAAGAATTAAATACTTTTAGATATAGTCTTTCCAAACAACAGAATCATTAAAACAGAATTCAGTTCCTTTCGATTCTCTCAAAATTTGAGCTTCGAAATGGGGGCTTAGCACTCTGAGAATCAGTGGCTATTCAATATTCTCAAACAAAAGCCTCAAGTTTATTATACAATGTGTTCAAGAATAGAATGGCTTGGCAGGAATACCATATTAAAAAGTCATTTCAGCACTTCTTAAAATTTTGCTTTTTTCTTTTTTCTTCTGAAAGTTTGACCATAGATATTTACCAGTTAATTTAGTTTTGTAGGGCACAATGGGACAATTGATGGTCAAGGAAAGAAGTGGTGGGAATTATGGTGGAACAGAACATTGGAGCACACAAGAGGCCATCTTGTAGAATTAATGAACTCTCAAAATATTCTCATCTCCAATCTCACCTTTCGCAATTCTCCTTTCTGGACCATACACCCTGTTTGCTGCAGTTTTATCTTTTTCATATATTTTTTTTAAAAAAAATCATTTTATTGTAGTCAACTTGAATGCTTATCAGAATATAAGGTTTCTGTGACCAAAAAAAAAAAAAAATGATATTATTGAGTCATGTGGCTGATGAAAATGAGCTGGGCTGTATATCCCCTCGAATAAGAAAACATAAAATATTTAAATAACATGAAGCTGAACTCTCCCCCAGCAATCACTTTTCTGCAGAAAACTGATTATCATGTTTGCCTTTTATGGATTCTTACCCATTCCAGATTCTCCTTGAATTTGTTGATATTTATCACACTCTTTTGTTGTGTTGAATACTATTTTAGGTTCACTAGGGGGGCATTACTACATAGCATATAATTGAAATTAATACCTATAAGCAAATTTTATTTGTGTGCCTGTTCACTTGTAATACAGTTTAACCACTAACATTTGTTCATATTTGTTTCAGTAATGTTGTGGTTAAAGATACGACAATTTTGGCCTCCTTGAATGCACCAAATACGGATGGTATAGACCCAGGTGTGTTACTTTATTTTCCTTGTAACATTAGTTGAAGCTAGGAGGGGCAAGACTTAATCAACATTTTGCATTTTCTTTCTCTCCTTTTCTTTTGCAGACTCAAGCACTGATGTGTGCATTGAGGACTGTTACATAGAGAGTGGGGATGATCTTGTAGCAGTGAAGAGTGGATGGGATCAGTATGGCATCAAAATGGCTCGTCCAAGCTCAAACATTATAGTAAGGAGAATTTCTGGCACAACACCTACTTGCTCAGGGGTTGGAATAGGTAGCGAGATGTCTGGAGGGATTTTTAATGTAAAAATTGAAGATTTTCGCATCTGGGATTCAGCAGCAGGAGTGAGAATAAAAACTGACAAAGGCAGAGGAGGCTTCATAGCAAATATTACTATAAACAATATAACAATGGAGAGAGTGAAAATTCCTATTAGGTTCAGTAGAGGCGCCAATGATCATCCTGATGAAGGGTGGGATCCACAGGCAATTCCAGTTGTGAAAGGTGTTTCTATAAGTAATGTGGTTAGTTTCAATTCAACAAAAGCCCCTGTTTTGCAAGGAATCAAGGACGCACCATTTGGTGAAATATGGATGAAGAATGTTACACTGATTGGCTTGGAATCATCTGCATCATGGCATTGTGAATTTGTATCTGGATTTGTCCATAAGGTATTTCCAATGCCATGTACCCAGTTGCAGAATAACGTCTCTGCATCCCGGTGTTCATACCCTTGAGCTTCACCGGTCAACCTGGATTGTATTTTGGAATTTGGGTTAAACTTGTAGGGTCACTCCAATTTTATTCGATGGACGGTTTCCAAATGTGCAGTGACCAATGAGAATTGAAGAACATAATTGATGTGGTTGCATTGGATTGACGTGGAATCGCATTTAAGTATCAGGTTGAGCGGCCTGTGAATTGTTTAACTCTTGCTTGGGCATGTTATCTGACTGCTGTATCAGATGCTACTGGTATTATACCAGACAATGGATCAGCGGTCGGGTGACTAACTTCAGCACCACTTGTCTGATTGATTCCAAGATTTTTTGGAGGTTTATTCTGTTGTATACTTTCCCTCCACTTTAATGATTCTTTATGGTTAATCACTGATTGCTGCACATGGAATAGTATATAATTGGGAAGTTCATGTTTTTGGAAAATGCACTCTCTTCATTTAGTGATTTTTGGCATAAAAGGTTGCATCCTCTATCCTACAACATTGTTAAATCTTATCTGCGTTCTTAATAGTTTTTGCTGGAGGAGAAAATTGTGTTCTAGTTTCAAATTTAAATCTAATTTTGTTTTGCATGGTATACATGATGTATCTTTTTTTTTTTTTCGTGTTCTAGTTTCGAATTTAAATTTACTTTTGTTTGCCATTGTATATATAATTATGTAGCTTTTTTTTTTTCTTTTGCATAATAGAAATTCCAACTGGAAATGATTTTCTCCGTTTGCATGTTGCAAATACATTGCATTATCACAAATATTCTGGTTTCTGTATTTCTTGATCTGGAATCTATAATTAAAATAAAACAACGCATTGATCTGGCAGAAAAACCGAAAGGTTACTGACAGCCACCATATTTATCTTGAATGCTCAACAATTTTTCATGCCTTTCCATTGATATACTTGCTCCGTAGGGTATTTTCCCATTTCAGTCTTATTGTTTTGCAATGAAATGGTACCTCTATCCAATTAAGACCTATCTTGCCAAGATGGATTTTAGATGTAGAGGGTCAATTCATGTATAAAATTCTAACACAGAAGAAAGGTTGCTAAATTTTAAGTCCCCTTAGTTACTCGCAGTTGAAGTTTTACTAATGGCCTAAAAACTTTAATTTTGAATGTCCGTAAAAATTTAGCAATTGCTTGTTTAGTAGTTCAAATTTATAAAACAGGGGAAACAGTCTGTGCTTTCTAAAACTAACCTGTTCCAAACTAAAATATTTAATACTTTTCTCTCTCTTGATCCAATTTCTTGGGACGTCACAGACAGTTATATATTAAGCAAGAATCAAGATAGAGAAAGAAGAATCATGAACAGAACATTTAGACCTCCAATGTTTAATTTCTTCCATGGAAACAAGATACATGCTGGAAAAGGGGATGCTTAAGCAGAAAGCTTGCCTTTTTCACCATTTCCAGAAAACGTTAGAACCGCACTTGTATTTGTCTTTGCCTTCACACTCCAATTCCAAATCATCAGAAATAAATGGCACTTTCTGCAACCACCAAGAACACCAAATTACAAGATATCAATATTATAGTTTTTCAAATTCACTACAGACTATTGATGCAATCGCATGTATGTGTATGTAATCAGTTTGGACCTTTTGCTTGGCAAGATCTTGGCAGCCAGTGAAGTTCTCCGGGAACTTGCACGAGCCAAATTCAACTGTGTATGCTCTTGCAAAATTTGCACCACTGGTGGCTAACCTCTTCTTGTCATTCAATTCCTACAATGGAGAGGAATGAAAATAAGACTTGACATGGACCGATTTATAGGTAAACTAATTTATCGTATGTATGATTACAATCTTGAAATGTCATATAATTATTAACACGAACATGATCTCTAACTGCGGTTCTCTAGCAAATATAAGAAAAAACTATGAGAGCAAACCTTGTTAGCTTTGCTCTTTTCAAGGTACTCTTCAATGACCCCAGCATTAGCAGAGGAAGCAGCAGCAGCAGCAGACATGAAGAGGGTGGCTGCAAGACAAAGCATGGCACCTCTCCTTCCTTCAGTTTTGGAATCAAAAGCTGTAGCTTGTTGGGCTCTGATAACAGGCAACTTGGGAACGGACACAGCTGGGGATACAGCTGTAGGCAGAGAAGTTAGCTTTGAGGTAAGCTCAGATGATCCAGTGCCTGAGATGGCATAGTTGCATGCCAAAACACTAGAGTTCATTGTTGCCATTGCTACTTCAAAATGTCTCCTGAAACAAAAATCAATTTTGAAACTTGGTATTTTCTTTTAACAAAAACAATTGGTGTTATAATTGTGAGTTGATGGGGATATTTTTTATAAGAAGTGATGTGGAAGAAGAGGATGACGAATGTAATGAAGATTGTGGTTGGAATTTAGATAAGATGAGATTGCCTCGCTCCCATTGGCAAATTTGCTCTTCATTTGCTACTCTTACGCACTTGAAGGCGTGTGGTGACCTTGCATCTTGGGCCTACTTTGGACTAAAAAATGTGTGGGTATTAAAGATCGCAAATGCATTCAAATAGACGAAGTTGATGTCTGGCAATTTTGGAATCGAATTAGTTTAAATGCAAGCCAAAATTTATAGTTTAATATCTCCTACTATACTGGTGGAGATGGAGACTTTCATTTTTTAGAGGATATACTTCACCATCATATTATGTTTGTACGTGCAGATTCAAGTCAGTTTTAGTTTATATTTTTTTTTTTGCTTCAAATAAGTTAGGAAAAAATCATTTTAGATTATTTATGAGTATGTCACATTATTGAATTAAAATGTAAAAAAAAAATGATTATTTTAAATATTTTTTTGAAATTTTATAAATTAAATCATTTATAATTTTGATTTTTTAAATAAAAAAATATTATTTTGATTTTAAAATATTAATATTTTTTATGATTTAAAATGAATCAAATTTGGAATGTTTCTATTCAACTTAAGGTTGGATAAATTTAAAAATGTCAAAAAGCCCAAGCTGAGTTGAATTTGAATTTAAAATTTTTGCGTTATTTCAAATTAAATTATTTTAAATTTTATTTAATTTCAAATCAAATTAAGCCTTCTTCTTTTTTTTTTCATATGAATTCATATTCTAGTCAAATTTCCAAATCCCCTAAAAAAATTACCATGCTTAGTGATGATACAACTTAAGACAAAAATCATTAGACACATAATTTTTTATTTATCATATGTAAACATTAAAATCTAAATAAAAAAAAAGATTCATCAATATATCTACCATTCAAATCCAAATAGAAAAGGAATTTATCAATATTTTTATATTTATTGGCCCTAATGCACCAAGAATAGGGTTGGGGGGAGATTAAAAAATTTGGAGGGAAGTTTAGAATATTAGAAAATTGAGAACAGGTAGAGAAAAAGATCACAAGGTGTTTATAGTGGTTCGGGTGTTAATAAACTCTACATCCACTCCTCAATTCTTCACAATTAGGTATTTTACTCAACTAAAAATGGTGTTTTCAAGATCACACTTAACTTATACAATTGTGTTTTATGGCTCACATATAATGCTTACACTTTGTGTTTCTAGGCTCATACAAAACCCCACTCAAGTGTGTTGGACAGGCTCACACTTCAACATATTACAAGAGTTTTGAAAGTTAGACTAACTATCAACCTAATTACAAAGGTGTTTAATGATAATACCAAACAATTAAGAATTCACAAATAATAAAAAGTTATGAAACAAATTTGCAAGAGTTTGGTTACAATAAATGAAATTCTCTTGCATTTACATCTGTTGGGTGGAGTATTTATAGGTAACATCTACCATACAAACATAACTAATAATCTATGCCTAAATCTCTAACTAGACATATTTTACATTAAATGTCTATCAGATAAAAGTCACAGTTGTGACTGGCATTTCGCAATTGCGATTCTCCAATTTACACTGGAAGTCTGAAATCTCGGTAGAGAATCTAGTTTTATGTCTAAGGGCTAGTCCACGTGTCACTATGTCATTGGTGCTCCAAGAAATATAACCTTTGTGTTTCACTACTCAACCAAAAATCGATGTAGTGATTGATATCAATCTTAGGCGCGATTGAGATCGTAAATTCCTCTGTTTGGTAAGGAGAAAATAATTTTTTGAGTTTTGGTCGCAACAGGTGTTTCACCCTTTCAAATTTTGATATTCCAACGGTTGCTTTATACACTTGACATGTTGTGGTTGCAGAGTTGATTCCCTCATTTTAGCTATGAAATTCATGGTCGAGACATAGGACGCAAACACCACTGTGAATTCCTTTGTGTGACAGTCAGGTTTCCCTTGGCTAGACATGACTGCGATTTTCTCTGCAAATTTTTCTAACCTAACTTCATTCATTCTTGTTGCAAGGTCACAGTCGCGAATTATAGGTTTCTGACCACGAATTTAGATGTCTTCCTCAAAGTTAGATATTTAGTATTTCATCCAACTTCCAATGAAAACTTAACTTATATACTACAAAAACAATATTTAAACAAAACATTAGTATCAATCAATCTTCATTGTCAAGATCAAAAGAGGCCTATGACTTAGGTTTGACCAACCTTATCCAATAATATTATAAAAAAAAAAAAGCATTTTTACAGTAATGAAACTAAGCAATGCAACAGTCAAAGTGCATGACCTAAACGTTAAGCATACTTAGATTTCTTTAAAAATTAATTAAAAATAATTTTTAAAATTATTTATTTAATTATATTTCTAATAAAATTTTAATTTTAATATTCAAAAATGTATTTAATATTTAATATTTATAAATATATTTAATCTAATATTTATAGCTAAAATACAAGTTATAATTGATAAGTACAAAATATAAAAAGACAAAAAAAATGTGATACATAAAGAAATTATATTGTAATACCGATTTTATAATAATGGAACTTTATTATAATAATCATATTTTGATATATTTGATAATTTTTATTTTCTACAAACAATTAAAAATTTTAAACAAAAATAAAAATACTAATATGTATATATATATATATATATATATATATATATATATATCCAAACCATTAGATATTACATCTACATCAGTTTCCTTTGAGTTATATTAGGAAACTAGTGGTTAAACTTAGGTATTTTACCTTATGAATCATAATTACAGTAAGATACCCTTGATTTCCTTCTTTTCACCTCTTGTTTATTCTCCAAGTTACAAACTCTAATCTAATTATATTTCATAATTATTTAAAATTTACATAATTATTAAGAAACCTTAAGTTACATTCTAGATAAATGAGATGAGAAAAGAATTTATCATTTAAAAAATTAGAGAGGACAAGCATGTAAAACCTATTTATTAAATAAACTCAAAATTAATATCCATTCAGCCATACATGTCATATAGATATTAAATGTCCACAATCATCTCTTATACATTTACTGATCAAATTAAATACGCATAGTTAAACTTATGAATAAACACTTTGATTTTCAATTTTTAATGTTTAGTAAGCTTAAAAATTAAACCTAGAAACTTCAAAATTCAAGCTCCATTTTTATGCTCCATTTTTATGTTAATCACATAGTAGAATAATAAATATATAATCAAATAGTATTGTGCGAAATTTTTTTTATCTCAACCTAAAAAAATTAAGAATATCATAAATTCTATGCAGTTAAGTTTTTTTGCAAAATAAGTTAATTACATCTAATTAAATAATTATTAAAATAATTTAATAAGTTAATATGGAATAATATCTCAAATTATCTGTAGTCTAATCATATCAGATTTAATTAGAATTTCTTTGTTAGAATTTAGACAATTTCCTAATCTCTTTTTAATTAGCATAACTACTTATCCTAGCTCCCCAACTTAGAGAGTAAGAAAATATTTTAATTAATAATAAATAAAATAAAATAAAATAATAAAATAATTTATGATACTAAAATTAGTTTGTAATAGGTCACATCTGATTATATTATTATTGGCATAGGAAAAGAAAATATCTAAGAAAATAATTGGTCACCTCCTAATTTAGGAGTCTTATTTCCCTTCATGTGAAGGTCAAAACCATAATAGTTGTTTAGACACAGAGATGTGAAAAGTGGAGAAATCAAATTACTCCAAAAGTCAACCAAGCTGAATTCTATTTTAGGAGATAATCAGCTCTAAAATTTATTTAACCTTTTAAACAATAAGTGAAGGTGTTTTGCTTCCTTTCTTTGGTCTTAGAACACTTTCTAAAGCTACCATAAATGGTAACAAACCTCTTCTAAATTGTGCTCCCAAAATCTAATTCAAAATTGGATCCAAACTTTCACACAATTCCAAATCAAACAAAATAATTAAAAAATATTTTGCAAAATCAATTAGGTTTTGCCTATTTAGTATAGGCCTACATCAGATTTAGACAATAAAAAACAAACTCTCAAAATATAAATTATAAAATAAAAATAAAAGGATGAACAATTCTCCTCAAGAACCAAAAACTTCAAAATCATCTAGGAGAGAGAGACACAAGGTTCAACCAAGAATGGACTTTTGAACTAGGGTGTTATAATTCAATTTAACTCTATAATTATCATATCCATATCAAGTAAAGATGGTGTAATGAAGAAGTTCTAGAATTGAACAAGAAAATTTCAAATTTTTAATTTTTTAGCAAAACGTAATTTGCATACCCTTGATGCTAGTTGTGCTTGTTTGGGTTAGTCTAAGTCCTATTTTACTTATTTAGGTTAGCCCAAAGTCCTAACCATGAATTTGACATATGATTGTCTTAGACTATTGCTTAAGACCCTTTAGAATAGTTCTAAATAGCCTTAAGTTGTGATGATAACCCCTTTATAGTTGGCCAAGTCAGACCAAGTCAAACAAGGACAAGGTCCTACTTTTAAGCCTATTTTCTCTTATTCATGAAATCAATTAATTATGGGCAATGAAAAACAAATAGTCTTCATATAAACTAATGTTTATAGATTCAAATCAATATTTTGAATTTTGTAATTGATTACAAGAAAAATAATTCAAGAACTATGACAATTAAAGCTCAATAACGTAATCTAGGCAATTAACAATCTAGGTTTTCAAAATCAATTTTCTAATTTATTTCTATATTTAAATTATTAAGCTCTATAAGATGGGTATAACGATTGAAAAGAACAAGAAGGCAAAACCACTCAATTTAAGGCAAAACATTATATCACATGAACTTTTTATACAAGCTCAAATTCAATAAGGCTACTTATTTTGACTGATTCTAACCCTCTTGCTATCATAAAACCATTCCATGGTTTCTAAAATCTTAAAATAAATTATTCATGGTAGATTTCATTAAACTTGTTAGCATTACAACCCTAAGATTGATAAAGTATTTGCCTTAATCACATAATTAATGATATGTTTTAAATAATAACAAAATCTAAAAAAGATTTAAATTCTATATTTTAGTGATTGTATTTTGATAGGACTCATTTTCTAGAGCAAGAATGACTAGCTTGAATATTAACGAAAAATAGAAGAATAAGAATAGAAGTGAATAACCCTTTTTTTTTTTTTTTTTTTAATAAAATGGAACACCTTCAAGCCAAGTCAATAACCTTGTTCAAGTTTTGCACCACCTTATTTAACTAGAGTAAGTTTGGTGAAAATCAGGTAGAATAGTTAAACAACTTTAAGGTCATATGAATAGCCTTATGCTCTTTAAACAACCCTATGGGATGAGTTAGATTGCTTATGTAAGAAAAAGAAGCATGAAACACACTTTTAGAAGAAGCTAAGTTAATTATATCCATAAAAGAGTTTATTGGATTTTTTGATTACTGGAATGCAAGCCTATTGATGAGAACCATGTTGAGTTCATCCCTAATAAGGTGAAAATAAAATAATTATAACGACCATTTTCATTTACAAAACTCATAGCATTTATGTCCAAAATACATATGTATAAATGTTTTATTCATTATATATACACAATCAAACATGCATTTAATGTACATATATGTTAACTAATTTCAAGGCTAGTGACTATAAATTGGTTCCTATCTAGATATATGTACATGACACAAGGAGAGAGAGAGAGTTGAAATTCAGCCGATGACATGTGGTCCATGTGTCTCGATTCAAAACCCTAAGCACCAAAATGTCTAATCTTATGCTTCAGTATCTGAAAAAAATTTACGATTTGGTGAGTCGCGACTCAATGAATAAAAACAATAATCAAATTCTTATGGCACAACTAACATAAGAATATCATCAGGATACATTACAAGTATAACAATTGACTATGCAAGTGCAAGTGCAATAGATTTATTTTTGTGTCATGACCTTGTAAGGTAAACACTACTCCCAAGTATTCATGTGATTCAAGTGACATTTGATTTTGTTGGCCAACATATAACAAGTGAACCATTTGATCAATAACATATGCCAATGGGACATATTAGTCTATCTTCCATGTGATTTGCAAGTGTTTGACAAGACGATCACAACGTCCTTTTAGTTCCATATGCACGTGTTCATAACAATGGTATACCAATAATCATTAAGAGCATATAATTCTCACTTAACTTGTAATCACATATAAAATATAACAATTCAATCACATATACATGTAATAGGACATAATCACATCATAAAATTATCACAACAAGGCATAATATTGAGAATGCTCATTGAATGAGCAATTCAATAATATACACATTAGAATCTAATTATCATTTTTACTCACCATTTGATGTAACCAACCTTTACAGTAGGTTTCGTTCTATCTCTAGGGCTTCCTCATAGTGTTGAAATCCTAAAATTTGATACATACATGATCATAAGTATGAAAAAATGATTATGAATGTTGGGTATGCACCTATGGCATGATCCATTCAAGTGGACCTAGTGTTTATGCATGTTTTTCCTTATATGGCAGCTTGAGCTTGCTACACTCTCACAACAATAATTCTAGATATACTTATCCAAATGACTTGATTCTTTTTTTCAAATAAACTAAAGACATAATGATATAATATATTCAAATTTCAGGCCAACATAAAACACACAGAAAATGGGGTGAATTTTTGAATTTTGTTGTGTTTCAATGTCATCTCAGTCTGAGTAGATTTTACATTCTTAGGTATATCTCAAATTTTACAAATCAAATTGAAAAATTGATTTACCAGAAGTTACACAACACATAAAGGAACATTGTTCATGTTTTACTCATTGTCTAATTCAGTCTATAAAATCACCAAAACAAATGACCAATCACAGGGTGAACAAATTTTCAACATGATGATAATTAGTCATAATGAAAGGGCAATATCTCAACAACCATATAAAATTTGGCAACAATATTTTACATTCATGTAGATAATATATAAATATACGACTTTCAAGTTTAACACATCACCAAATTCCTAATCTATGGCTATCAAATTCGTGGAAAACAGAACTAAAAGACAGGTGAGATTTCATCCGGGTACATGGTCAGTCACAATCAATGAGCCATATCTCTTTCCACACAACAAATCAATCCAAAATTCTTTAAAGGAGTTTAGAGGGGATATAACCCTACAAGTTTCATGTTTTACACTTTGTCACAATCAACACATAAGGCCATCAAAATATAAGAAAACAGAAAGACTGAGGTGATTTCAGTTGTTGTGAACCAGCCCTAATGATGGAGCCATAACTCCTCACACACACCAAATCATGCAAAACTGTTTCATATTCATTTAGATGAGGCATAAAGCTACAACTTTCATATTTTGCACTTTCTCTAATTCCTCTTCTAGGGTTATAAAATCGCGGGTATAAAATTCTGCTCTAATAATAAAATCGACACAATCAGCTCTTGTTCTCTTGAATTTCAACTTCCATCCAAGAGTTCTACCTTAAATACTTCATAATTCTCACTAACCATACATGATTAGCATGTCATAAGGGGTTAATTTCATTTGAAAAGAAGATAAATTAACTTACCTATTGTCCCAGAACCATAAAACCTTAGGCTTCCTCCTTAGGCAGCTCACCCTTCTCCCTCTCCTTCTTCTTCTTCTTCTACTTTCCTTTCATTCTTCCTTAGCTTTCTCTTTCTTCTGTTGTATCTCATATCTAAGCTCTGTATTTTGATCCTAAAGGGTCAAAATTTCCACTTGTAAACCTATTGTAACAAGACAAAATCATGGTGTTACATTCCTATTGGTTGGAAGTTCACTTTCCTCTTTTAGTCCATTTTCTTCACTCCTTAAGAGCATTCATCCATCTCTTAATTCCTATGTGCTCCTTATACTTTAAAGTAAGCTCTATAACACCATGCTATAACATGCACACAACATAAAACAATTTGCCATGCAACTATACAAAAATTACATATATGTTTAAGTGTCCCAAATGCAATGGTGCATGTGTCATCTTCGTGCTTATCCAATTCAAGTATCTAAATGATCATTTATCCAATGCATATGTTCATGTGGAATTTCATATCATTTATATAATAAATATGTTCATGTGATAATGTCCATGAATGTGGATAGAGATGTTACATGTACCCCTCCCTATGCTAAATGTTTGTAAGTTTGAAAGTTGTGAATGACTTGAAATGTGATAGATGAATGTTCTAGGGTCATTTAATATGGATTAATTAAACAATAAGGTTACCATTATAATTGCGAATCAAAGATACCAAAAGGCCAAATCCTAAAATTTGGGAAGTTTGGGAGGTGTTTAACCTCTTTGCCATACCGTACCTAATTCCCGAACTCAATCTCTAATGAGGTGAAGATGGATTGGGCCTTCCAAATTGACCTATTAAGCTTAGAATCATTCTCATACAAATTTTGTCTTGACCAAAGTTGGGTAGCAACTCCATTCAAGTTATGGGTGACACTAAAGTGTCATTCCATATTGGCCTTTTGTTGGCCATTTGATTTATATTAAGGATTTTTGTTCATCGTGAAGCCCCTTTAAAGATCCCTCAATGATCCCAATGCATGCCATAAAATAAGGGTGTACCAATGTACGACTTCCATCCTCTCAACACTTTCTTCTTGATGGTTGATAAAAGGTTAAAAGTTGCAAGCAAGATTCCATTTGTTTGAATGCATCTATGAAATTGAGGTGCTCACACTACCACATAAACCTTCTGCAAGGTTAAAAACTAAGAAAAACCATTATATTTATTTAAGCTTTATTTCTTTATTTTTGGGTAGAGTAAATTTTATGAGAATTTATATCTAACTTTTAAGTTAGTGAATGTAGGCTTTCTTTATGCGCTAAATTATATTTATTGCTTAAGTTTAGAGACGTAAAACACTTAGATTCAATCATTTGTAAAGTGAGATAAGTCTTCAACAATATCAAGGGATAAGTTTATCTCTCTTCAGCCTTGTAAAAAAAGAGTTCTCATAGTTCATCCTTCGTGAGTAAAAGGATAGGTTATAATTAATCTTATTAAAAATAGTGAAAGGCCTAACTATGACTTAGAGAATAGATGTCGTTATATTAGTCGAATAATTACAAAATCTTTGTGTTGATTTTTTTCTTACTTTCACTATAATTTTTAAAAGAAGCAACTAATTCATCACTCCTCTTAGATTGACATTCTCACCACATTCAAAAAGTGGTATTAGAGCTTTATCTCTTTTTCAAGCTTAAGTATAGGAGAAAAGATCTATGGTAGCCTAAAATGAGCATGGATCCAAAAGTCAATTAGTTGTGAAACCTCTATTCTTTAATGACACTGAGTTGAATATATTACTTTCTAAGATCAAAATACATTGAATTTTAAAGAATCATTAAAAAAAAGGTCCTTATATTCCTATAAAGACACCTATTTATAGAACATAAATGATAAGGATATTAATGAAATGTCCAATATGGAAAAGAAGCAATTGGCCAATAATGACAAAGCTATCCATATATTCTTCTATCACTTAAGTGAAAATGAATGCAATAAAGTGAGCATGAAGACGAGAGATCTAAGAAAACTTGAATATTACATATGAGGGCATGAACCAAGTAAAGGAGAATAATATAAAGACTCTCATCTTCCAATATGAGACCTTTTTGATAAGCCAAAAGAGAAAATTAGTCAAATGTATGATCAAAATTATTGAAAAATGAATGCACTTTAAAAAAAAATCACTAATTTAAAGCTTGTGAAGAAAATTCTAAAGTGTCTACCCAAAAAATGGATAGTTAAGGTCGTATTCCTCAAGGATGTCAAAGATTTAAAAACCATGTCTTTGGATGAGTTATTGAGAAATCTCATTGACTATGAAATGACTCTCAATAAGCACCATCCAAATCAAAGGAAGTCAATAAAAAAAGGATGAGCGCTGCATTGAAAACTACTTCTAAATATTCAAGCTCCAATAATAAACAATTGAATAAGGAGAAGGTGGCTCTCATAACCAATCATTTTGAAAAATGTTTAGGAGGTTCCCTCATAGCCAATCAATTTTGAAAAATGTTTAGGAGGTTCCCTCAAAGAAAAAGGGAGAATAAGCTTGCTTAAGTAGAGTGCTATGCATTTGAAAATCTTGGTCATGAAAACCGATTGTCCTAAGGCCAAATTTAATTAGAAGAAGAAGAAGGAAAAGAAGAAGAAGAATGAGAAGAAAATAAAAAAAAGGAAGAAGAAGAAGAAAGCATATAAAACAACTTGAGATGATTCAACCTCCTCCAAATCAAGCCAATCCAAAGAAGAGCAAAGGAAGGTAAGGAGATAAAGAGTTATCCTATGTTTCATAGCCATTGAGGATAGCTCTCCAAATGAGGTAAACCTAAATGCTCTTGATAGTGATTTCAATGATGAAGATCAAGAGTTTAAAGACATGTTTACTGTTGAAATTCTTATGACATTCGTAAAATTCATTAGTAATGATTTGGACAAAAGTTTTAATATCAATAAGATTTTGAAAAAAAAAATTAATAAACTAAAAAGAAATTTTGAGATTTTTAGAGAGAAAAATGAGACTTTCATAGTGAAAAAAATTATATGAAACTCCTTTTCTCAAAATAAGAGTCTTAAAAAGAACGTGTTGAGCTTAAAAGATTCTTTTGCCTCTTTTACCAAAGAAAAACAAAGATTTAATTTATTTTTAGGCTTTTAAAGATCTTCCAGGGAAAAACAAAGTTGAGGCTTTGACCATTCAAAGGCATATACTTTTAAGGATAAATTTGTAAAAGTCTCTTCAAAGACTATAACCTCCTCTCCTCCATCTATTAGGGTAATGCTAAATGTTTTTATTCACATGCATAAGGGCATAAGATAAATCATCTAGAAGGCTTAAAGACCAAGACCTCATAGAAATGCATATGTCCTCTCCATTCTTAAGTCTTATGTATACCAAAGTCATCTCATAACTATTCCACTCAGAGACCTAGAAAAACATTCCTTTAGCCATGTTATTATTATGGTGAATTTGGTCATAAGGTATATTTTTGCTATGCTAGGCTACTTGATGAAAAAGTATTTATTTCTAACCCCTAAGGACAAAAAAAAAGTGGATACCAAAGAAAAAAAATACCCAAATTGCATGTTAGGAATTGTTTCATCAAGTGCTCACAATGCATAATCTAAAGGTGAAGAAAATTTGATGAGAAAGAAATGGATATTGAGCTTCAAAGTGCTAAGTGTATCAAACTTATAATATATCCTTTATCACCCTCTTTGCTCTTAATTTGATTCTTATTTGTGCATCCATTTAGGGGGAGTTATATATGTATGCTTTTATCATATGATATTTTTGGCATATACAACAATTCTTTGATTGCTTTATTTTTTGTTTTTGCTTTTTTCCCTCAAAAGTGGTATCTCATTTTTGTGATGATCCTAAGATTATGTTTTGATATGAACTTTTTGAACAAGTGGTATTACACCTAGTTTTAAAAGAGACTTTTCTTCAGGAAGATGCCATAACTTTTTAAAATAGGGAGAAAGTATTTGTAAAATGAGAGAGAATGTTTTAAATATGTTTAAACAAAAATTTTAACATTTTTTTAACACAGAAGGAGATAGTTTTGAAGGTGTTTGGTTCTTTTTGTTATACTAACAAAAAGGAAGAGAAATTTTTTATGTTTGATAAAATAATTTTTATAGCATTTATTTATGTTTATATTATCAAAGCATATTGATTTTGTCATCATAAAAAAGAGGAGGGATATTGACCATGTGACCTCAAATTGATAAGAAATTTTCCTTAATCACATGCTTAAATAATGTTTTGAATAATAACAAAATATTGAAAATTTTTAACCCTACATTGAGTGTTTGTGCTTATAAATTATATCTTATGTATAGGTGTATTTTTTACTCCTAAAGGTAAAGGTATGACACACCCCAAGAATAATGCTTTGGAAGACATGTCCAAAAATGAGGCCAATCTTTGAGCACCTAGCTCAAAGGACTTTGGAGGATGATGTTTCCCTTAAATGCTTTTAAAGATGGAGGTAAAACACTTAAGAAGGAGTTCATGCCTAATATGGGGAGGTTTTTACCCTTAAGATGCTTTTAAAGATAGAGGCAAAACATCTAAGAAAAATAAATATAATGAGCTGCTTAAAACATGGTGGAATGACATATGTTTTAAGTGAAAAGCCTAGTTAATAAATGCATATAGGTGATGCACGACTATTTATGTATAAAATGGCTAGTCAAGAAATATAATAGTGATGCAAGAAAGGGAAAAGCCAACTAAGAAAGTAGACCAAGTGGAACAATGTAGCCTGTTTTGGAAAGGCCTTGATGAATAACTCTGTTTAATATGAAGAAATTCATGTAGAAAAATTGAATACTCTGGCCTACCTTAGAATGACGTACATGAATGGCCTTGTTTAACATGGAGAAAAACATGGAGAAAAACAAACATATCTAAGCAGAGAAATTGAACCATCTAGTAGCTAGTAAATGGCTTTGGACACAACCAGGATAAGATAGCTATAGTCAAGTGAATAGCATGTGCAACATCATTAAAGACTCGTTAATAGCTAGTTTTTCCAAAAGTTTCCAAATTTGTCTCTTGCGTTTGCTAGCTAGTTTTTTGCAAAAATTTCTTATAAATTGATTACCACATGAACCTTTTGCAAGGTTAACAATTAAAAGAAAGTCATTGTATTTGTTTGAGTTTTATTTCTTCATTTTTAGCTAGAGTAACTTTTGTGAGAATTGGTAACTAACTTTTGAGTTAGTGAGTATAAGCTTTCTTTGTGCACTAAATTGTATTTGTTATCTAATTTTAGATGCATAGACACTTACTTAGGTTCAATCTTTATAAAATGATATAGGTTGTTATAGATTAATATTGTGTCTTCAAAAATGTTGAGTATATTTGTCCTTTTTAGCCTTATAAAAAGAGAAATGTCAAGATTCATGCTTATCTAGCAAAAGAATATGTTGTATTTGATCCTACAAAAGATAGTAAAAAACTTAAAAGTGACTTAAGAAATGAATGTAGGTATGTTGGTGGAACCATAATGAAATCTTTGTGTTAAATTTTTCTCTTTTTCTTTCACTTTTTAATTTTAGAAGCAACAAAGTGGCTTTTTTTCTTGGGTTACCATCCTTACAAATTCCAACATAGGCACCCTAATCGCTCAAATTTAGGGATCTAACCTTCAAGTGAATCTTTAGTTCTTTTATACTTTATTAATCAATTTCTCATTTATCCAGTTAGGTATATCTATATATGTCAAACCATCAATAGCTGCAATTTGAATATGTAATGCATGAATGCAGTATTAAAAATGCAAGAAAAGCAATATATATATATATATATATATATATA